>JARHVA010000622.1:1130000-1320000 GCA_037957365.1 Torreya grandis
GGACGTAAAAATATTCTTGTTTTGGTGTTATTGTATTAATTAAGTTATATAGATAATGACTGAGTTTAAATCTCTCCTCACTTTTATTCTATAGTCTTTTCAAAATGTGTGTGTGTGTGTGTGTGTTTTTGTGTGTGTGTGTTTATTTATTTATGTGTGTGTGTGTGTGTGTGTGTGTTTTAATTTATGTATGTGTATGTGTTTCTTTATATGTGTGTGTATGTATATTTATATAAATAATGATACATACATATATAGATAAAAATACACATACACAAATAAATATACATACATTCATACATACATATTGTGTGTGTATATGTATCTCTATTTACATATCTATGTGTATGTATATTTATTTGTGTGTGTGTGTATACATGCACACACATACACATATAAATACAAACGCACATATATAAATAAATACACACACACACACACACACACACACAGAGAGAGAGAGAGAGAGAGAGAGAGAGAGAGAGAGAGAGAGAGAGAGAGAGAGAGAGAGAGAGAGAGAGAGAGAGAGAGATTTGTATCTTTATTTATATGTGTTTGTATCTTTATTTACACATACACACACATAAATAAATATGCATACATACATGTATTTCTATTTATTTATATATGTGTTATTATGTATGTATCTTTATATAAATAAAGAATCAAATACACACACATATATATGTATTGTTATTTATATATGTGTATGTGTATATTTATATAAATAAAGATACACACACACATATAAAAATAAATATGTATGTACCTTTATTTATATGTGTGTGTATATTTATATAGATAAAGATACACACATACACACACATGTATAAATAAATATGTATATGTTTATCTTTACACACACACACACACACACACACACACACACACAAAGAGAGAGAGTTTTAGATACATGTTGGGAAGTTACTATTTAAGTTTATAGGTGTAATGACTTTGATGACAACAATAAAACCCTTTATTCCTTATACACATCATAATTTTTTTGCCTATTCTAGCTTAATAATTGTGTCACTAATTTTTCCTAATGATTCACTAATTAATCCCTTTCATCATTATTTCATCTCATATTGCCTATTTGCCCTAGTCAATAATCTAGCCCCATTTATATATATTTCTTATCCTACACCAACCTTATATCATCCCGAAAATTAATTAATTAATCTAATCATGTATTATTTTTCAATTAACCCAACTTGTCTATTATATGGGAATTTAAAATTCCCATAACCCACCTACCTACCTACTCCTAGGCTTTCCTACAAACCTACCCCCTATTATTCACCTAACCCTTTTTTTCTAATCTAGTTTAATCTTTCCCTAATCATCATTAGATTCCCTAATGGAATATATAAATCTCTACCACCCTTATCCTTATCTAAAGAGTTCTCTCTCTAGATGATTCTAAGTAATATTAAATTCTTTAAAATTCCCTCCTTTATCTCTAGAGTTTTCTTCTTTATAATTCCCTCCATTGCCTATTTATATCCATGTTTCCCTCCATTCCAAACAATGAAAAAAGAATTATGAAATTCAAGTGCTTCTATGTCAAACTTATGATCCAATCCATTAATCCTTTCTTCAAGATATCAACTAATCCATGCAATCCAAATCTTGAATCAAGTCAATATCATGTTATCCAAGAAAATCTAAGTCTATAAGCAATTTGTAAGCATTTTATCCTTTTATTATTTAATCTGATTAGTAGCATCTATATTTAGTTTATAATGTTGATACAAATGCTTAATTTATTTGGATTTCAATCCTATTATATCTAAGTAGATTGATGTTTTGATTAAATTTTGATATAAATTGTTCAATTGCTCAAAATCTTGATCTCACATTTGGTGACCAGAGTGGTAGCCCTATTTTTGGACTAACCCAATGTTTGTAAAGTTTGTATATTTAGATTACAAGTTAGTTTGAGAAATAATATGGGCTCAAAATTTTAAAAATCTCATGTTTCAAGTGAAAAGTAACTTTGTTCTAGTAAAGGCAATTTTGTAGTTGCAGTTTTGACCCTGATAGTCATGATTTTGAACTTGACAATAGTCGTAGTTGTTAGCCATGGGTTATCTAACTATTTTGTTGTAATTTTTATAAAGAAATTATTGATAGTCATGATTTTGATTTCTATTAGTGATTTTGAATAGTCCAAGTATAATTTTGCCAAAAATGTTTATTAGTATTTATGATTTTGATATCATCTGTGATTTTGTATATGCTAGTTATAATTTTGATTTAGGTTATAAAACTAACTTTAATCATACTAAAAGAATTTATAATTATATTTAGTTGTTTTAGATATATGTCTAACTTGTTTATTTAAAATAACAAGGGTGGATTATAAAATTGATAAGGTCATGAGTCTTGTGCAAAATCATTTGTCTATAGTCATGATCTTGAATTTAACTATTGAAGTCATGATTTTGATTTTGGTCATCAACAATCTATGGTTAAAATGTCTAACATCATAATATAGTTTTCTATGACATTATTTGTCTCTATTTAACCTTTTTTATTTTAGGTAATAAGTAAGATTTAGTCAAATTGAATCCATCATAACATTCTATTTTATGAACAAAATCACTTTTATCCACTCATGATTTTGAATATCCAATTACAATTTTGATTTTGTGACTTGTAATTTTGTGTCTAACAAGAAAAAATTTCAACGTTCTAATCTAAAATCAATTTCTAACCTTTTTTTTGCAAGACTGAACCAAAAATCTAATCTAAAGCAATACTATAATTGTTCACTTACAATCTTGAATCAAACTCAATCTAATCAAATTTTAGTCCTGTAAATTTCTGTAAATCACTATAAATAATCACAATTTGATAAAATCTTGTCTAAACACATTCTTTAAATCCTTTAGTATTTTATAAATCTATTTTTATTGAATCTAAGAAATCACTTAAGTTTAGTCACAGTTTTGATTTCAAGCCATGATTTTACCTCTGATAGTAATGGTTTTACCCTAGCTGCGAATAGTCTACTTAACCATTTTGTAAAATTGTTTGCCTATATTTTTGTTTTTTAGCATGTTATCTATGATTTTAATTCTGTGTAAGTGATTTTGCAAAACATTGACTATGTATAAATGATTTTGATAATTACATTAGTGATTTTTTATAATTTTAAATTCATAATATCCTTTTGTTTGCCTCAAAAAATTGTCTTTTTTGAGTGTCATTTTTAGATCATTTTCAGTGAATTTTAAGTCATTCCAAGGGTTATGCAAGTCCTAAATTATGTTTAGCATCGGGGGTTTCCCCCGGACCTCACAAGTGGTTTTCCCCCTTAACTTTGTAAGGGGTGTTTACCCTTAACCCTATAAGGGGTGCTTTCCCTTGACCCCATTGGGGGAATCTACCCCTAGACCCCCACATCTTGGCCCCTCATTCAAAAAGTTATAGTGTAAAACTCATGAATTTTTTTAGTGTTTTTGTTGAGGCTTGTGAGCTAACCTTTTGTTTAGATTCTTATAGGGGTGAATTTAGTGGAAATTTTATCTTGCTTAAGACTAATAACATCTTATCTTGTTGGTTACCCCTCAAGATTACCAAATTGAAACTACCAATCACTTGCTTTATAGGCTACCTATTAAATATTTTGTCATTTAATAAAAACATCTTGTATATATCACACTTAATTAATCAAATAATCAACTTTTTATTTGCTTGTCTGTACTTGAGGTCTATAGTGGTGTATGCTCTCCACACTACATTGAAATGAGTCTCATAGGATCAAAAACCACTAATAAACCCACCCATTTTTATTTTTTATGGGGAATCATGATGTGGAAGTGATACCCATGCACTTTCCATGGTCTTAGGAGGATTGTGACTATGGATTTCACCACCATGCACAAATCCACACTCTATGTTCCAATGGAGTCTAAATAAGAGGGATATATATCATTAGGCCAATTAGGATACCCCATTCAACATCTCTTGAAGGTGAGGAGTTAATTATCTAACCTAAACATTAGATAACACCCTATATATATTTGGGCCCCACATCCATAATGTATATTGAGGACACCTTTAGAGAGCCCATATAACTTAGAATAGGAACTTCAATTGTAATAGGTGACTTATTTTCATAGTCAATATCATCTTCTATAGTGATCTTTATGTGTAAATGGGGTTGAGAGGGTTTGGGAGATTATATAATGGGTTACCAGCCTATAGCCTCACCTATGAAGCTATGATATGGTGTAATCATCAAGTTACACTCCTAAGTCAATCAATAATTTTAAGTTTATGGCTTTGTTATATTGTGTTGTGTATTGTGGAGGCCTATCTTATTTACATCCTTTAAACCAAACACATAAAATATTATTCCCTTAGTCAAATATAAGCCGTAGGTCAACCATCATTCATTCTTTAATCACTACCTAATATTGGCCATCATCATCCCTTGTCATAGACCTTATTATCTAATCCTCATCATCTTCCTTAGACCTAGTCATATTCTATTCATACCCTATTCTTTTCATCTTCTAGTCCATATTTTCCTCTCATCCCCACTCCATAATGTCTTACTCATCCTTAGGGTCCTATTCCAAACCTATTGTTCACCTTGCCTTAATCACACCACTCATCTTGACCTTGTCTAACCTAATCACCTTGTCCATAACCATATTCCTTACATATACAACCTAGTCCTATTCATAGTCTAATTCATCCTCATGTCTATACTAGTCATCCTATCAATTCTATAGTCATATGTTGGTATTCACCTACATCGATAAACAACTCTTTCTACATCAGGGTCCTTATTATTAGCTTGTTTATGTTCAATCAAGTTTGAATCTAATCATGTTGCCATCTAATCCTCCTTAAGTTTATCATCTTAGTCTCGAGTTATTCTTAATCCAATCAATCCCTAGTCTAAATTAGTCTCTTTGGCCAATCTATCCTCTTGTCAAATCCTAGAGTATGTCATAGTTTACCTAGTTGAATCTAGTCAAAATCATCAAAGTCTAGCTCACATATGAATTTGGTCTACTTGATCTTGTCTTACCTCATCAAACATCTAGTCAAATTTGAGATCAAACTAAAGAAAAATTTATCCAAATATTTTACACACATCCCATCTTCATCCCTCAATATTTCCATTCAATCCCCTACACCTACTAATTAGGGATAATGACCTACATCATCTATACTTTCTCCCATCTAGGTCCATGACTTATAAAATATATTTGGTCAATACCCTGATTGATAAATGCCTCATGGCCAATAGGGCTATACTCATTTTTCACCTCCTTGAGATAAGCACTCCACATCCTATATACTTTGACCCCATCCACCCAATATTACCTCCAACCCACACCCATCCATGACAATCTACTCTTAGCCTCCATACCACCATGTCCCATTCAAACTCATCATGTATTGGTCATATCCAATCATATACCCCTTCCTACACTATAAAATGGAATCCTACCCTATTAATACCTTATAACAATAGTATTCCCATCTAATCGCATCAACAACCATCTAATCTAAAGTCTAATTCATCATCACCTAAGTTAAGAAGTGAAGAGAGGCCCTATATTCCTATTTCTATATCCCCAAAAGCCCTCTTACAATAATTTATTTCCACTGAAATGATGGTTTATCTACCCATACAACATCTTGATCCCATAAATCCTAAGTACTCTTGGTATAAAGCTAGCCAATATTGTGTGTATCATTGAACCTAAGGCATACCATTAATTGATGTTGTAATTTCCAAAATTATGTCCAAGACCTCATTGATCATGGTGACATTGAAACTAAGAATGAATTAGATTGGTCTACATCCAAGGGTGAACAAGAAGAGGTATGACAAGATTATTTTTTTGATCATGATTAATCCTTTGCCTTTCTAAGCTAAGGTCAAGACACTAAGTCCATCTTCCATGATCCACCTATCTTTGGAAAATCCTCCATCGATGATGAGTCTTTTTCCCATAAACTTAGTCCTCACTTTTCTCATGAATCCTTATTATATGGACCTATCTTTGGAAAATCCATTGTCCCTCCATCATCTTCTTCTCACCAATCATATCAAATACCCCATTTGGATGGGTCGCTTGTGAACAAAGAATACTATACTAGAAGCATTGAATTATGTACATTAGAGTCAACATTGGAGTCAATAAAAGTCTTATTTATATTAGGATCATGTCCAACACTAATATCTAAATCATATTCTTTATCAAAATCATCATCCTTAATTAATTTTTTAGATTATTATTATGCCTATCTTTTTGAAGATACATCCAATCTAGATTTCAACCAATCTAAGGCATATATTTTGATCCTAATCAAGTTGATGAGGTCATAATAGATTTTTTACAAGTTTTATCCATCAAAGATAGAGTGGATCTAATCATGCATCGAATGCATGTCTTATAAATAGTCTTAGTGATCATTCTATTTATTTTGAGGATATTTTATCTAATGTCAAAATCAAGTCTCCTAGGAACCCTTATGAGGACCATGCTTCCCCATCACCACTCATTTACCTCACCATACCATCTCTATTACCTTCATCCATCATATATCCTTTTCTTCCTATCAATAATCATTTAATCACCTCCCTCCAAAAGGATGAACAAGAACATACATCATTAGACCCTTCCTCAATCAAAATAATATGTGTCAAAACTATAAAGGTCCAAGACCATGTTCAAAAATTCATACATGATGGTCAAATCACCTTTGATTCAATAAGTCATAATCCAAAAAAATTAAATCATCAACCTAATCAAAAAGTGTCTTCCCCTAGTGAAACCCTCTTTAAGGCACTAGGGGACCACCAAAATCAAAATAATCATCACATATCAAGTCAAAGATCAATCTCATTAGTGAATCCCAAAGTTAGGCACCAAGGGGTAGTCAAGATTTTATCAAGTTTGAAAATCAAAACAATGTCAAAATTAGTATCAAGATTATCGATAATCCTTCAAATAATTGGATCAAAAATAAATCATAAAGTCAAAGTGTCTTAGATCTCTTAAAGTATTTTACCATATGGCACCAATCAAATACATAATGTCCAACATATCCAATGATGTGTGTGACTACTAGTCTTAATCCTCAAACACCCATCACACCTTTCTATCAATATCCTATCATCTAATCAAGTCCTATACTCCACCATCAAATCCAAACTCTAAACCCATCCATTTCACACTTTACAAACCTGAGTAGTATTATCTCTTATAGGTTTGATAAATACACCTAGTCTATATGTCTGGATGGGTCTCAATCAAGATTAAATGAAGGTCACAAGGATATTAATACATCCAATAATGAAAACATAATCCTAGTATCACATATCTCCAAAACATGTGTTGGCTAAAGTTCAAGAAAGTGTCAACATTCTTACATCTTGCACCCATATCTAATAAATCAAGATGCCAAAAGTCAAACATAAACAAATAAATCATTCCAATGGTGAAAATTAGTCTTTTTTTACCTTAGAAAAGTACCATGATGAAAACTAATTTCTAACATCTTGGTAAAATAATCTATTTTTCACATTTTACCTCAATACTTGGGGGTCAAATCCATTTAATAATCCCCTCTATGTCATCCTTATCTATCTTATCACTCTATTTATTTCTTCTACCCATCATCTACCATCATATATTGCATATTATTATGTCCATCCTTTCTTCTAGTCTTGACCTTTGTAAGGGAGTGGAAGATGTCTTGGGAACTTTTCTATAATCATCTTGGTATATACTCCAATGAATACTTGATTAACTAGATATTTTTTCCTTCATGATGTGGTCATTAGCAATCTTTGGTCCATTCTTCCTTTCTCCTCATCCCATTTTTAGTCTCACCCTCATCCTTTTGTCATCCCATCCAACATTCCATCTATCCTTCTCTTGGTTTCTATGTTGGGTATTCCCTTTTCTAGTAACCCCCATTGTATAGTGTACACATATATTCCCAAAAATCCCTAAAAATGAAATATTCCGAAAACCCTAAAATTATAAAATCTATAAAATCCTAAAACATTGTAGTCATCTTGTCATATGTCATCTTTTCTTATGTTCTAAATATCCCAGTTGTCTTATATAATGTCTTAGTCATCTTATAATCTTGTCATCTTGTCTTATCTTATGTATTAATGGTCTTATCATATTGTCATCTTGTCTTGTCCTATGTCCTAATCTTGGCATCCAACTCCTTATCCATAATATTATCCTAATCCAAGTCACTAATCTACTCCAATTCCATACCCTTATCCAAGTCTATAACCTTAATCTAAATTCACATCATCATGACCAACTTAGTCCAACTCATCACCTGATCAATCATCCTGATGACCCTCATCAAGATAATATATAAAACACTAATCACAATGCATCTCTATGTATATACTTGTATGTGTTAATTGTCTGATCTTTATTCTTTGACTTGTTTGTATTCATTTTATCATGTATATATCTGCATATGTTTATTTGTTTTTTTATGTTTGTTTTCTTCGATTAATATTTTAATTAGTCTTACACCATATCTATTTTGTCAAGGTTGGAATGAATGAGGATGTTATGATGGAGCCAAAAAATATATAATAATGCTTTTTGGTGCCCTATGCAAAGTTCATTATTTTCCCCTTTTATCCTTATTCACTTTGGCACAATGTCTTCTTAGTCATGCTTGTATCATGGGGCATACTACCTAGTACTATATTTACATTGGATTGTTTATATTTTTATGAGACTTATGATAGAAATGATGGATTGATAATGGACCACACTCATCATTTATCATATTCTATCTTACGTATATAAACACCTAATCATCTTAATCCCATCATCAAGTCATTTATATCAGTCCATTAATCTAATAGTTAATAATTTTATTTATCATCTCATTTCTATCCTTTAGTTATTCATATATCATTTCTATAGTCACCAACATATAACATATCATCTCCCATTATTTCTCCTAGTCCTCTATCTTCGTGTCTAACATCTAACTCACATCCTTTATCTAAAAACTAACATGTCTAATAGTCATTGTCATCATCCTCCTCTAGTTTATCTTGCCATCTATCATCTAGTATAAACTACATTAGCCTAAGGTATATTTATAATATTTAGGTATCTCTTAGTCACATAACATGTTTAAAGTTAGCTCAGCCACTCTCACCTCTTTCCCCATCATTATTTGTCACATCTATCTTATCCTTCATCATCCCCAAGTCTTTCATCAGTAAAATCCTTGAGATATAATATTTATCATAAATCCATCAATGCATTGATCAATCACCATCCTCACAATCATCTCCTCAAAATTCACATTCAATTTCCTACACCTATTGATTAGACCTGATAAATCACAACATCCATATTTTCTTCAATCAGTCATCCATTATCACTAGTTGTACAATTCACCATTTAAAGTTTACAGATTCCTCCCTTGATTAGGGAATGATCAAGATTGTAAATTTCTTGTCATATATTTATATCTTACATGTTTCCTTTATAGTTTCATCATTTATATCAATCACATTGTGGCTCATTGATTCAATGCATTACAGTCTAATTATTCTAAATTAGTCACTCAATCATATCGATTCTTCTCTCATATCTCTTTTATCATATCACTCAACTTTAGCTTTGAGCTACATTTTTTATTAATCTTATCAAATAATTATCTTATTTTGGCATGATGATCTCTCATGCATGTGTCCTTGCTTAGGATATATTGATAGCATGTATCCTTATCTATCAATCATATTGTTCAGTATCTCACCCTAGCATGTGTCCTTACCTGGGATATGTCTAAAGCTTATGACCTTTTGTCTTATCATCATCATGTTATGACCCTTTAGATATTTTTATTATCCTACACCAACCTTATATCATCCCAAAAATAAATTAATTTATCTAATCATGTCTTATTTTTCAAATAACCCCACTTGTCCATTAAATGGGAATTTAAAATTCCCATAACCCACCTACCTACCTACTCCTAGGATTTCCTACAAGCCTACCCCCTATTCTTCACAAAAACCTTATTATAATCTATTCTATATTCCCCTAATCATCATTATATTCCCTAATGGAATCTAGAACTCTCCACCACCCTTCTCCTTCTCTAGAGAATTCTAAGGAATTTTAAACTCCTTAGAATTCCCTCTTTTATATCTATAGTTTTCTTCTATAGAATCTTCCAATGAATATTATTTCATTGAAAAACCTCCCTTCATTTCTTTTTTAAATCCATGATTCCCTCCATTCCATGTAATGAGAACAAAACTATGAAATTCATGAGCTTCCATTTTAGTTTTATGATCCAATCCATTAATCCTTTCATCAAGTTATTAACTAATCCATGAAATCCAAGTCTTGAATCAAATCAATATCATACAATTCAATAAAATCTAATTCTATAAGAATTTCATATGCATTTGATCCGTTTCTTATTTAATCTGATTTGTAACATCTAGCTTTAGGTAATAATGTTGATATGAATGCTTAATTTATTGGCAATGTAATTCTATTGGCTCTAAATTTTGAATTAGATTAATTTTTTGAGTAAATTTTTATATGAATTGAATAATCAAATTTGATTTCTCAAAATATTGTTCGCAAAGTCCTCATTACATTCTTAAATGTTTGGATTTAGTATAGTTAACATACACTAAAAATCATAAATCTTCAAGTATGTCCTTATAGTTGGCCAAGTTGAGAGAGTGATTAGTTATAGATGACATGTTATTTTTCTCCAAGGTGTGTTAATAATTATGGATGTGTTTACCTCTCACTGAATGCCAAACAATTCATGTATAATCTTGGTATAATAATAATTTCTATTTGTTATGACTTTACTTGTAAAATCCTTAATTATTATTGTTATCATTTCCCTTTTATGGCAAAATTGTTTCAAGGCAATAGTATTTTGAGATGTTATATGTAAGAAAGCCCTTATCTTTTCCTTTCCAATACATGATAGATCTATTCTATTCATGGTTGAACTTGTACTAGGGACTATTACTGACACACTTTTTTATTATTAATATGTTGATTAAGTTATTTATGATTTTGAGTAACATGGTGAATTTGAGGAAGGAAATAACTTGCCAAATTATGTTTACACTTGTTTTATATGGTTTTTTAGTGTAGGTGATGATTAATCAAATACAATTGAATACAATAAAAATATAGACATTTAAATTGTTTATTTATGAAAGTTGTTATGTATTGATTTTTAGACATAACCTATTGAAATATGCATTAGTTTTAAAATATGATACTTGGAATAATGTGGTAAGCTATGTAAAACTAAGCCATGATGGTACTGTTGTTTTAGCCATGTTTGTATAAATAGAATTAATAAATTAAACCTTGAGTTAGTGATTTTTTTATTATGAAAAGATGGATTACATTGAAGAGAAAGAGAATCCTTGGCTTAGTTTTCCTTTTATAAGTATCATACTATTTGATGTAAATAGTTAGATAGTCTACTCTTAGTTGACTTGTAGTTAAAATAATTACATATATGTAAAAAGGTTTTGAAATTGTTTAGTTTTGTTTAAGGCATAATTGTATAAATGTCCCCAATTTAAATAAGTGAAATAAGCTTCCTGACCTATGAGATTATATGCAAGTCAAGTGAACTAGGAGAGTTAATAATAGTTACTGACTTAGCCTTGAGATGAACCTTTAAAAAAAATTAATTAATATGATAAAAATAAATGGTGGTTTAGTTTTATTCTTAGAAGAAAACTGTTATTTAATTTTAATAGGCAAAAATAATATTCTTGATGTACAAAATATGAAATTCACTTATGTGAAAGGTTGTGAAATCTCTTGTTTTTGTTATTAATAAATTGTTATAGGAAGTAGATTTTAGTTAGTGAAATGAACTTATAAATCAAATAGGTTATTTATTGTAAATGCATTTGATAAGATAATTAAATTACATCATAAAAATCATGATGTGCATAATCTCAAAATAGGACATGAATGAGAAATGATGAATTCAAACCAGAATTTTTTAATGGGATGTTAGCAGGTTAATATGCTTACATGAGTCATAAAACTAGGCAATTCAAATAATTAATTCTCTATCCAAAATATTCATTTCCAAATGAGTATCAATTTTCTTATTGTAAACCAATTAAAAATCAATCTAGTTTTCAATTTAATTAAATACCTAGAATGAAAAAATAAACTAAAAGGGAGACCTAAAAACATTTCCTTTAATCTATAAATATTAGAATCTATAATCAAGCAAATTTTTATCCCTTTTGAAATCAATTTTTTTATCCAATTTTGAAGGGTGGTTGTAAGGAAAAATATCATATTCTAATTTAGCCTGTAGAGTTGATTTGGAATCGACATCGAATAAATAACTATAAGTGGTTTATTTATGAAACTAAAAGTTATTTTAGTATTCCTGTAGCTTTACATTATTCATAGTACCTTTAAATAAAAAAATTCATGATGTTTTTTATTTTTAGCAATTTTGTTTCAAAAATAATTTGTTAGGATTTCTTGCTGAGGCAATTTTCATCATTAAAACCAATTTGGAATGATAGTCAAATTCAATTTTCTTTCATAATATATTTAATCCAATGTCTCAAATAAGCAAATCCTAACTTCTAGAATTGGTTTTCAACATCAGTGAAGGTCATTTCTCTCTTGGGATATTTAATTCAGTGTTACTTTGTGAACCTTTCATCTAATCGAGGGATGCCCATGTTTTGTACCTGATAGATTGTTTTTACCATTATAGTTGAAAGACTATCTTGGTACATGCATAAGATGGTTTTGTCTATTGTTTTCTCTAGACCATTCTCACATGTGAAGGTGCTAGGATAAAATAATATCTTCTTTAAAATTCCATGTGACATTAAGTGTTACTAATCCTATTATCAAGGGCTATGGAATTTTATGGATTAAGCTATTTTTTTTACTATACTTAGTATGATCTTATTATGTTTTTTTATTCTTATATTGTAGATTAGTCTCCCTTGGATATCTAGATAACATATTCTTTTATGTATTCTAACTTGTGTGGGGACATTCACCAATTTTATTTTTGTTCTAGTCTTAAAGTGTGTGCTTGGAAATCTTTACAAAGAGATTTTTAATCCCTACTAACATTTTTATTTAGACGTAGGTGGATAATGTTTTATATAATTAAAAAAAGTGTGTTTTTTGGTGCATAACTGGGCTATGAAATTTTGGGCATGACACCATCTATAATGGTTGATTCAATTTTATTGTAGTAAACACATCACATAGTTCCATATTTCTTTTCTAAGTATTTATTTGGGTTAATACATTTTGTACTTATCCTCACATTCATGATGGTTTTTACATATTGTCTTTATAAGCCAAATTTCTACATAGTTACCCAAAATATGGGGTACAATCACCCCAACTCTCCATGTGCTTCACCAAGGAATCATATGTTCTCCAATACTTCAAAAAGAAAGCAACATCTCCAACAAGTTGTGAAAGAAAAATTATTTTCACCAAGTCATAAATTTACTCTTTTTTTAATCTTTAAGATTTTTAAAAATTCAATATTAGATTAAAATTGTATATTTATAGACATTGATCAATACATGTTGATTACATGTTTTGCTATTAATTGGCCTACATGATTTGAGCTTCATAATAAATATGAAGTGGGTTTTACACATTTAGGTACATATTTTTCATTTTACTCAATTAATTTCATTACTAGAATAAAAGGGGGTATTTGTAGATACTAAGATCTAGTATTATGTACTTAATAATAAGCTTGACATGAATTTAACACACATGACGTATACACACAATTATGGTCCTAATCCACCATTTTATCATGCCCACATGATACTTTATGAATTTTATCATTCCATTATATTGTTACACACTTATAGGAACCTCACTAATTATTTCAAGCTAGTATACTATCCTACATAGACATGCCCAGATTCTCAATATTAAGTTTTTATGCATAGGTCAGTAACATCAGGTTCAGTCAATATCACCTATCAATATTACCCTAATTTGGTTGGTACCAACCATCTCTTATAAATTTCTACCATTGTAAGTCAAACCTTTCTTTAGGGTAAGCCCATCTTCCTAGTCTATCATTGGTGTGATAATTTACCCAATTGGACTCATGTATATAAAAATCAAATTCTCAATTGAAAAGTAACTTTGCATTTATATGGTACACGTTTATACACTATTACACATTGATAAAATTTACCCTGTTCTTATCAAATTAAAAATTATTCACTAGGGGTAGTCACAATCTGATTCTGAAACATTCTAAATCTAAGTCAAATCAAACATTATCAAGTCTCAAATCCAAATCATTAGATGAATTTATATGGTGAAGGATCACAATTTTAAAATCACACTAGGTAGAAGAAAATAAGTGTGGCATGATTTCCTTCCCCATAGTATCGAATATGTAGATAGTAGTCATTCATCAAACTAGGGTAATTAGGGTCAGCTCAACCCATTACACTTTCATGGTTTATGTATAATTTTATCCCTCATAAGCATACCTAGTGTTTTAAGGTAAAGGAGATTTATTTATGGACATACATATCATCAAGGTTTAACATTAGACATATATATATTTCATAGATAAGTGAAGCTGACCATATAGTCATAGACCTTATTTTTCACATAGGTCAGTACTGACTACTACATATTAGTATCAATACTTGATACTGACCCATACCTTATGGAATCAATTATATGCAGTAAAAATTTCTTAAACTGAATGAAACATAGGCCTAATTTAGTCAATTTTCCACTGTCATAGCATAATCACATTTAAAGAGTCAACCAAAAAATCTAAGTGCTCATCCCTTTTTTGTACTTACTATATTTAGCATATTCTACTTGTCAAATCATTATAATTAGTTTTAGTATTTGACATTTAGATATATGCTTGAATGCCATATTTTATAATCTACATTATTCAACTATTTTATATCTTATTAGGGATTATAAAAGTAAATTAAGGAAAACATATTGGTGAACCCATACACTAAGCGAATTATGTCAAGATTTAGGTCTCCATTATGGTTTCATACTTCTAAAGTTTTAGATTTTAGCATTAGGGTTTGATTTTAAAACCTGATTCCTAATTATTAATGTCTTCATAGGTACAAAACTGATGATGACTTGATTTTCCCTAGGGTTTTATGCATTTTCATCTATTAGGCCTTACTCTACTAGGGTTATTTTTTATTAATTAATATTTGGATAAAAAAAAATCTATTATTTAAATTCTTATATATTTTTATTAGTCGTATTGAGTGGATAAAAACTTATTTTTATTCATTGAAATAATGTACATATTTTTTGAAATTTGTAATTTAATATGTTTATGAAATTAGATATGTAAGTCAGAATATGTATTTATTTAAAAATTAATTTATGGGTTTTGTCTATCATTTAATTTTTTTCATAGTTTTATTTTTGTGGTGGTTTTTTAATTGACCCTTATCAAGTCACCTTTTTTACCCTCTTTTCACTTTTAGGATTCTATTCATTTTTTAGGGTTCCAAATTTATTTATCATTCAGATCTGATTTTAGCCTCCCCCTGTTAAACCTCAAGTTTGTGATATCTATGATCCCTCTATTATGGAGGTCCATCTTATAATTATCCTTTGAATTAGGGTGCCCTCCTAATGATTATTGTAGGCACCTTGAATCTTCCTAACATATGAGAAATAATGTATCTAATGAGGTTATTTAAGATTAAATAGTTTCTATGATAAAATCCATAAAGATGCTCTAAAATAAAATTACATCACTTTAAGATTGTACATACCCACAATCTCCAGCATGTTAGTGTCAATTACACCTTTACCTTTTTATTACACAACTTTGTGCCTCAAAATGTTTCATCTCAAGTATGGTTTAAGAGATAAAAATACATTTGTGATAAATGTGTCAATAATTTACCCAAGATTAATAAGACTTTAAGAGAAAATATTCAATAAATGTGGCCTCATATATTCCCTTTAAGGTAATAAAAACACTATTATACTTATCATAAACTTGTGGGACATCATATAAAATAGCGTTGGCCTTTGAAGCACATCATGTAGAAATTTATTGATAGTGGTGTAATTGCATTAAATACATCCATTCAAACACCACTAGATTTATATACACCTTCTATAAGTGAGAAACTAGATACAGTTAAGGATACATCTTCAATATAGTAAATAAACCAAGAGAAGTTATAAAAGTAATAAAAGGAATAAAAAAGGTTACAAAAGGAAAATTTATAAATAAAACAAGAAAATTTACATAAGTAAAAATTCACAAAAGTACAACAATAAAAACTACAAATGGAACAGTTTCAAAAATAACCACAAGCTAATAAAGTAAGCATCCTTAAGAAAGGGTTCTTTAAGAAGGAAGTTCAAAAGTAATATATGCATAAAAAGGTTAATGTCACAAGTGTAGGTTCAAAAGAAGAAACTACATAGCATTTACCATATCCAAAGCCTTGATTAAAGAGAGTGATAATAAGGGACATATTTAAGAACAAGAAAATCACAAGAAATTAGTTGTCTCAAGATAATGACTAGATTAATTATTATCATTATGATAATCCCAAGGATTGATATGATAGTGATGAATATGATGAAGATAAAATTAGTGAAATTAATTATTTTCTAAATGATGATGTAGTAGAGGATTTGGTAGATTAGGGACATGAGTGGTGACATACCTCTAATACTCACAATAGAGGACCCTTACATATTCAATACACTAACTCCCCATGGTCCTCCTATTGATGGGATCATCAGTTAATGCTTTTCAAAAATAAAAAGATACAAAAATGTTTAAAATATTTTTAAAAAATCAAAACATAAGCCTGACATATACTCTAATATTCAAGTATCTTAGTGTTATTTTTACCCAAGAAAATGTTGAAGATACAAATGAAGAAAAGGAAGATAGTTTGGATTCATGATTACTAGATTACACTATTTACATAGATTATTTATCACATGTTTGGTATATGTAATATTATTTTCATACACATGTATTTCATAGTATATGAATGTAATGCAAGACGTATAGGTAACACATGGACATATAGATGTTGGAATTTCCTCTACCCAGTGTCCATGCCAATATTGGAGGCATATTCTTCGATAGGCTTCACTAATACATGTTGTATATTTACATAACCTTATACCATGTTGATTTATCTACATTCATTACACATGTTTTGTTATTTCCTCATATATTATACATTGTTACATGGATATATATTATATTACGATGTGACATTGGTACATATGGATGGTGTAAACTAGTCTTTACTTATTTAATGATTCATTGACATTATTACTCTCTTGCATGGTAGGATACTTTATGTTTATCTATTGTGTTTTTCCTTCTAAGCCTTTATTTATAGGTCATATTTATGTCTCTTCTATGTGTCCCTTTGGCTTGTTTGTTTCACTATTTTTAGGTCCCTTTTATGAGGTCCTTGGCCTTATGTGTGACATTGACTCTTGAACTTGTTAAGCTTGTTGAACTTGTTGATATTAAGTGGTGCCATTATCTATATCATGCATTTTTAATATGTGGTATTATTCATTTATCATACTACTACATGCTTCATTGATATATCTATTTATACATGACACTTATATGCCTTGCATTACATATGTTACATACATGCCTTGATTGACATATACATTAATATAATGACATAACTTCCACATGAATATACATGATGTTATATTTATACATGAAATGATATGGTTTAATATTATTTTGAAATGAGTGACTTATAGGACACATCCCTCATCTCAAAAAGGGGCATTATAGTGGGCTTGTCATAAGGATATAAGCCTCCACAATTTAAAATTAGAAGAGAGTACAAATTTCAAAGATTTAAAATGGTTCATCTATTAGATGGTTTAGTTACATGACATATGTTGGCACATAAATATAGATTACGGGGTAATATGACATGCATATGCACTTTTTATATATATACTTGAGCACATATTCATACACACTTGGGTGTATATACATGGTCATATGTACATAGGTTACAAGAAAAATAATTACATGTTTCTACATGAATACATTTATGATATAGGTTCTCAAATTTTTCATATAAATGCACAACATCCTATATCAATTGGTATAGATTCAAAGAGGATGATATTGTTTCATGCACATACACAACATCATAGTTTATAATTGAATGGAAAGTTATTGTAGTTCCACTTCACACTTATCAAATATGAGGTTAGGATGGGGGAATGAACACTTTTCATTCTCTTTTGATCATGCATTTACTCTACATTGAGTTAGCATAAGAAAAACTATATAATAAAATGTGTGGTCATGATGGCTACATGAACACTATTTATTCTCTTTTTATCATGCTTTTTTTTACATGGATATAACTTGAGAAAAAGTATACAATTAAATCGATCATCCATCTACAATGGTTTATTTATTTTTATTTTAGTGAACCCATCATGTGGTTCCCTCTTTCTTTTCTATGTAGCTATTTTGGTTCGTACATTGCATACTATCCCCACATTCATGAGCATTGAGATATTTGTTTTCCTAACCCAAGGGCCTTCATAGTTGAAAAATTTTGGTTCAGTATCACCCCAAATCTCCATCATATTTACCAATGAATCAAAATTTCTCCAATGCTTCAATAGGAATATTAATCTCCAACAAGTTGTAAAATCAACATGGTTTTCAAAGACTCATAGGTGTACTCTTTCCTTAATCTTTAAAATTTTCAATCCATGGATATTGACTACTACATGTTGATTGAAAGTTTTTATAATGAGTGACTTGCACAAACAGAGATTCATACCAAAGATAAAGTGTGATGTACACACATAGATACATCTTTTCTTTTTACTCTATCAAATCCATTACTAGAATATTAGGGGGGCATTTATAGGTTATTTTAGATTCTTGACAATGAAAACCTTGATGAACATTTATCATACATGAATTATGCACACAAACATAGTCCTAATCCACCA
Organism: Torreya grandis; assembly: GCA_037957365.1. Classification (NCBI taxonomy): domain Eukaryota; kingdom Viridiplantae; phylum Streptophyta; class Pinopsida; order Cupressales; family Taxaceae; genus Torreya; species Torreya grandis. Next base: position 1,149,062 of record JARHVA010000622.1, read on the forward strand.
TTATCTAACATGTACATGTTATATTATGAGTTTTATCCTCTCATGATGTTGTTACACACTTACATGAACCTCATTGTCAATTTCAAACCAATATAATATCCTAGAAATACATGCCCATCTTCTTCATTTAGTCCACATGTACATGGATCAGTAATATCAATTTTGATCAGTATAGTTATCAATACTAACTTGATATTTTTGGTATTGACCCTCTCCTAGTAATGGCTATTTTTTGAAATCAAATATTTCCTTAGGATTGGCCCACCTACCTAACATGTTAATAGAATGTGAAATTACCCAATTGGAATAATACATATACAAATCAATGTCTCACTTGAAAAGGGACTTGGAAATTATCTTGTACACATATATACACTATATCACATTGATAAAATCTACCCTATTCTTCTGAAATTGCTAATCAGTCACTAAGAGAAACCATAAGACAAGTTTTAAGCATATTAAATCTAAGTCAAACCAAGAAATGTTAAGTATCAAATCCAAATCATTAGCTACATTCATATAGTGAAAGAGCACAATTTCATAATCACAATAGGTGAGAGAAATAAATGTGGCTTGATTTCTCTCCTCAAATTATTATATATGTAGGAAGAAATCAATCATCAAATAGGGGTGATTAGGGTGAGCTCAACCCATCACAATTTCCTAGCTTTTATAGATTTTTAACACACATAGGTTTTTAAGGTAGAGACTAATTTTTAGAGTTTCACACATCATCAGTGTATATCATCACACATATAAATATTTCATGGATATATAAATGTTACCATACAGTCATAGACCCTCTTTTCTGCACATGTCAATATCAACCACTAAAAGTTAGTATTGATAGCTGATACTAACCTAGATCTGATGAAATTGACCATGTGTACATAGAAACATAGTTCCTAAACTAAAAAATCATATGCCTAATTTAGTCTCTTTATCTCTATTATAACATATTCATAGTCAAAGAGTCAACTAAAAAATCTAAGTACTCATCCCTTTATTCTACTTATTATATTTAGCATGTACCACTTGTCATTTATTTACAATCAGTTTCACTATTTTAGATTCAAATTTATCCTTGAATGATATATATTATAATCTATATTATTCTACTATTTTCCATCTTATTATGGTTTCAAAGATCAATTAGGGTAAAATACTCTATGATAAGGAGTTATTTTAATGACTAAAGCAATCGATCAAGAATATTTGGATCAAAATACTAATCAATGTCTTACAGTTTTAAACCAATGACAATTAAAGGATAAGATAAAAGGGTAACCTATTGACACATAAATTTGGTATAATAGACTTGACAATGTTAGTTTTCACCAATCCTTAACATACATGACTAGTGTGTATAAAATTGACTCTTGCTCACATTCTCTCCTAGCCATTATTTTATATATGGGCTTGACCTTCTCAATATTTTGTCATTCACATACAAGATTTCCCTATTTCATGCCTAGTCATTTTATCATCCTAAGAATATTGTCATTGTTTTCCATATCACTCTCTTCTCCTTCTTTGATAGTTTTGGCAACAATCAGATGCTACCTATTACCAATAGCATTTAACTTTGTTAGAGGTGTCTTAAATTATCAAAATGGATATTTTTAAAATTAAAACCCTTCCCTTTGGTCATACCACACTTTTCACATGAGAGTTACAAATTTTAATTACACAAAGAGTCTCCTATATATACACATCAAGCCTAAGCCTATTCCTAAATAGCAAACATCTACACTTATCTAGTAAGCATTTGAAAAACATATAGCACTCACTTGGAAATGTACCTTCACACTAAGGAATATATTCCAAATCCTTGAGGCATTTCCATAAATCATACAAATCATAAAAAAACCTCAAAATAATAGTCATTAATCCAATATTGAATACTATTATAAGCTCAAAATCATAGGCTGTAAAGTGTGGAAAACCACGTAGGTTGCATAATTTGTAGAAGATCACCATTAAGAAGACATAATTTTTTAGGTATTTCCATCCCATCCCTTTTTATAGTCAAATAAAAGTGTCAAAAGTGGATCTAGGGTTTTAAGGTGAAGGAGAAAAAATCTATATATGCACACGGGATTGAACTTCTGAAATTACACAAGAACCATATTGATGGGTAGGCATAATGACCTATAGTGGAGCTGACTAACTAAAACATAGAGGAAATTTTTTATAGGAAGTAAATTAATATGGCCACTATAGGTTTTTTAGCATTACTAGATCCATTTAGATAGGTTATGATAGTCATTCTCTTGATCTGAGCAACCACATGTCTATTTAGAGCATTTTTCATGACTTACACTATCATATATCATAACATAAATAAAAAAATCTAAGTACCTTATCCTCTTAGTAATTTATATAAATAGAAAGTGTAATAAATCAATCTTATTATGACTTATACATTCATATTTTGTAAGTTAGACATATTTTATATAATATAAATATTCAATAGTTATAGTTTGTTTAAACCACTAAATCCAAAATAAGATAAAACATTATGGTGAACCCAATTATTATTTTGAGAATGAAAAACCCTAGGTTTGTTTAGGTTTGTAATCTAATTTCTTAGACTTTTTGACTTTTGCATTAGGGTTTCATAGCTGATTTCTTATTCTATTTTTTTCACATAAATCATAATGGAAAAAATAATTGATGTGGATGCTAATAAATTAAATGAACATCCTAGTTTGTATAATTTATTCAATGATGTAGATCAATAATAATTAACTCAAAATCTTAAAATGAATTCACATCTGCTTGATGTAATATTACAAATGAAATGAAATAGAGTGCTAAGGTTGTCACATATAAGGAAAAACATGAGCCTTTAAACCATATAATTTATAGCATAGAGGTACAAACTCTACAATAGATGTTTAGGCCACCATTAATACTAGTAATAAAATCCCTATATCTACACCTATGATTACACATGTGATGCCCACCCATGGTGTGGGTGTAACATAAAATTTTCATTAAATTTTTATGGATATCCCCACATGGAATACTTTTTTGCCTCATAGGATTTTCACTCTTGTGACACCATCCTTTTCCACAAAATCTATTATTCCTACACCTTAGATCCATCTATAAATTATCATTAATATTTAAGCTAAATTTTCTCAATTGGAAAGAATTCAGGTAGACTAGGTTATTCCACTAACTTTGAAGTGTTACTACATAACCCATTGGTGTCCAATATTTTATATTATCTATTAATATAAAATTTATGTCAACTAAGCATAAATTAAATGATGTTAAAGGTGATCCATAATAAAACCTTAAATATTTTCATGAAACATGTTTTTTACTATGCATCGAATGACAAGTTACTGACTAAGTTGTTTCCATATAGTCTTAAGGGCTACACCTTGAGATGGTTTTGTCACCTCCCATTAAAATTAGTGCCTGACTTTAATGCTTTGTAAAATCAATTATTATCACATTTTTTAATCAATTTCAATGATAACATATCTTATACTCAAGCTATGAAACTTAACCAAAGACCTAATGAACCCATCAGTGATTATGTGCTTCATTACATTACCATGACTTTTATGATAAATATTATGGTTGATAAAGTTATAAGACATATTAAATAAAATATTTTTATCCCCACTACATGATTCCATCATGTTAAATTTATTTCAATATTTTGATGACTTGTGCCATAAGGTCAAGAACCATGAATTTAAGTCCTTTCTATAAATAGGCTAAAGTATGGGTCCAATCCTCCAACAAATTATAGTGATTTTTTAAGATTAAATCAACTTATAAGTATAAATTAAATAATAGTAATAATGAAACATAAATCATAGTTAATTCAATGTCATAACCTACTAATTATATTGTCTTATTGCCTCATCAAAGGAGGTAGTTTGCATAGTTACCTAAACCTCTTTATAAGCTATTACCTAAACCTCTTTATAATCTATTACAAGTGTTACTTGAGTATGATTTCATCTCTATATCTCCCTAAAAATAGGATGATATTACTGAGGCATCATGTAAGGATTTTGGAATTAATACATATTTAAATTATCATATATGTGTATAATGTTAAACTAATAGATGCATCACTTTGTGACTTAAGATATAATATTTGGTGGATAATAACATTATCGAGGTCAATGACATTAATACATACACAGGATTCAAGGACATAACTTAATGGGAAATCAAAGTTGAAAATGTTTTTTGATACATTTACAAATCATGAAACACAAGAGACCAACATTAAGTATAATGTGAATATGACTTATAGTGTATACCTCATTTTGAATTATTATGATTATAGGACTGAAGATGGCCATCATATAGATAGTATTATTAGCATGTTTTAGAGTGAACAAGTACATATACCTACTATTAAATTCAATGATAATGAGATTTTTAAAGATCATTTAATTAATGTATCATTATTTAAACATGCCTACATTTGACACATAACTTATACACATTATCATGGTAGATAATGGGTTTATAAAAAATGTTTGCACTATGACACTCCTTACTAGTCTTGGATACATGCATGAGGATTTGATTAGTATAAAAAAGACAATGAAAGGATTCAATGGAAAGAGACAAAATCCTATTAGGATCATTTTACAACCACTTATATTAGGTCATACAATAATTACTTCTTTGTTCTTATTTATATCCAATATAGGTGTACTCAGAATGTTATTATGATGAACATGAATACATAAGATTTATGTAGTATCATCTTTAGTACACTAATATGTGAAGTATATCTTTAAAAAAATGGTTATAGTTCCAATTATAACATTTATTATTCTATTTATCTAGATACCTTTCCTCATAAAGTTTCACACAAACCATTATACAACCATATAGGTTCATTCTATGTGGCTAGTTTAGAGAAAGGTTATTGATCTTCCTAGAAGACCAATACTTTAGTTTGCATTACATCAGAGATCTATTTGAGTTTAATAAGAATTACTTATTCCATAATATAATAATATAATTCTAAGTTTCTCCACATGTTCCATAGTGAAAATGTGCACAATTTCATACTACACATCAATTCCATTGGATATTAGAGTTTCTATATCTACATAACATATGCAAAATCACATGGGGTATTATAACCATGACGAATATGCCACAACACAAGATCACTTCTCAGATTATGATATAAAATTATGTTTTATTACTTGCCCATAACATATAGAATTCACCATGATTTATCCAAGACCTAGATGTGTGCATCCCATCACTAGGATAATTGGTTACTAGGAACAAAGTTCAAAAAATATGAAAAAAATAAAAAACCAAAACCTATGTATGACATTCATTACTAGTTTACCTAATTAATTAATGAATTATCAGATACATGGTAGATTACATATCCATTTTTTATTCACTAGTGTTTCATGTTATATAAGTTATATATATGACATAAAGGTTATGCACGATATTTCTACACATAGAGGCTATTTTTCCTACTTTTGGGGCATGCCTACACTAGGTGCATTTTCATACATATATACAAGTTATATATTTATATGACCATTTCATTGATCATAATGAGTTAATTAAATTTATTAAAAATGACTTACACTTATATATACTATTTATAGTGATATATTGTATGGATTATATACTTTAATATGTGTGATAATGAAATTGGTTGATTATATAGACTAGCCTTGTTTATTTTATGCATGTTTGATTTTGTTGTGTATTATATGGTGTGATCCTTGATGATTTATTGAATTATGTGATTATTACTCTTATTTGACATTGATTTTTAATTGTGTGACTCTTTATAGGTATGACTCTTATGTTTTATGACATTGACTATTCATTGTGTGACTCTTTCTAGGTGTGACACTTACATTGTGTGAATCTTATTCTGCATGACATTGATAATTATTTATGTGACTCTTTATATGTTTAACTCTTACTCTATGTGTAATTATGTGTGTCATATCCATGGAATTATGTGTGACTATATATGGATACATCTAGGATTGTCTACTGAGCATGTGATGTGATGATTTATGTCTTTGATTCTTCTACTTGTGTGTGATGACATGATTCATATCATGTATATTTTTCATTGATTATTACTAAATTATTATATGATAATTATTATGATGACTATTAACATGTGTCTCATTTTTATTTCTACTTGACATGACACTTTTATGTCTTAGGATACATGTTTTATATATGTTCTAACAATCTATTCTTTCTATGATGGCATACCATGTTATCACATGTTTTAAATGCTTACATATATATATAACATGATGTGTATAAATTCTTTATTTTGAGTTTATTGATTTTTAGGTTATATCCTTCATCTAAAAATGGGAGAATACATAGTGGGCTTGTAAGAGAGATTCAAGCCTTCATCGATAGATAATTCAAATATTTAACCAGGTTATATGATACATAAATTTCTTCAAATTGGCATCGATTGATTCATATTGGCACATATCAATTTATATTGACATATATTAGGACAAGATTGATATAGATTGGGGGCATATACGAGGCATATGTGATACAATATATAAATTTATGAGTGACTCTTGACATATAATAATACATTTTGACACAAGTTATATGTCTAATTATTCTCAAATATACTCAAACATAATAAATTATACTAAGATATACTTCTATATACATAGGTTGACATATAATGAATCTAAATCCATCTATAACAGTTGATTCATACTTCTCAATTTTACATTTTATCATAGTTATGGATCCACATTTTTATTAGAAAAAATTTTATGCCCATTCTTAAAAATTTATATTTAATACAGTTGAGGTTTTGTGTAACTCAACTTTCTAAGCACTTCTCTATCTTCGACAAGGATTGGGTAATTTATATTCTAAACCCATAATTTTAGCAATAGAATCTCCTTAGGACATTAACATGTCATTCTCCAATGACTTCAAAGGTAACTTAGATTTTATACCTACGTGTGTATATTTTCCTTGCATTTTCAATTTTAAATATTTTTTAATGATGTAGATTATTGTAGACTCTTTATCATAACAAGACATTAATTTCTACATGTTTCATTTTAGGTTATACATCAATAAAGTTAAATACTTAGGACATAATTGAAAATACCAAATGTGGTTATATTTAGGTGCCATATTTATCCCTTTTTTCCTTTTAATCTATCATTTTAATACTAGATTAAAACAAGGTAATTTGTAGACATAAATATTGTATTATACACATGGCAAAGTTAATTTTGAAAAATTATTAGCATACATGACTCATGGTACAAAATTATAGTCACACATTCTCTCTTAGAAATTCTTCTATATGTGGGCTTTACCTTCCTATTTTATGTCATTCGCATAAAATATCTCCCTAGTATGTGTTTAAATAGTTTATCATCCTAAGCAAATTATCACTATTCTCTAGATCATTATCTTACCCATCCTACATAGTTCCAAAAAAATTTAGACAATACTGGTTACCAATAGTTTTTAAATTTTTTGGAGGTGTCCTAGGTTATCCAAACAAATATTTTTAATATTCAAACCATTTTATTAGGTTAGCCAACATTTTTTGCATGTTGGTTATGGATGGAAATTACCCAAAGAGTCTCATATATATACACATAAATCCTAAGCCTATTCCTTTATAGAAAACATCTAACCTTATCTATAAATCATCTATAAATAACCTATCACTCACCTATAAATTAACCTATATAATGAGGAATACATCTACACATCCTTGAGGCACTTCCCTAAAGCATCCAAATCTAAAAATCCCCCTTAGATGAATAATCACTAATCCAAATTTAAATGCTATTACATAGTCAAAACCATAGGTTTTCAAGTGTCAAAATCCACATAGGTTACATGCATTCTATTAAATCACTAATGTGTTCACAAAAAGTTAGTTAGGATAACTATGTGTGGTTTGAGTAGTATTTAGAGTGTTGGAATGTAGGCAAAAATCAACCACTCAGTGAAGGTTGGTCAAGGCCATCCAAACCATCATGTCTAACCCATTTTAATAGTAAAAACAACAATTAAAATTATAACTATGGTTTCAAGGTGAATGATAATAAATTTTTGTTTGCACATAGGACCAAGCCACTCAATTGCATAAGAACCATCTTGATAGGCAAGCATAATGACCAGTAATGGGTTAGATTGACTAAAACACAAGGACATTTTTAGTAGGAAGGAAACTAATTATGTCATTATAGGTATTTATTAATTATTATATCCATCTAGATAACTTTTTACAATCATTATCTTATTTCAAGTGACCACAAAACCATTTTTGGTCATTTTTGACAATTTTACACTATTGTAGACCAAAACAAAATAAAAATAAGCAAAGTATCCTATCTTCTTGGTCATTTATATAAATATAAATTGTATTAAATCAATCTTAGTCTACCTTTTAATATTTATATATACATAATTTATACATATTTATATGATCTGGATATTTAATACTTTTTAATTTATTTAGAATACTAAATCCAAAGTAAGATAAAACATTGTCAAAACTCCCAAAGTCTATTCACAAGTCAAATTTACACAAATATCTATCTGACATGATTACTTTACTCAATAGAGTAATAAGAAATTAAAAAATTGAATAATTAAAGGAATGGATGTGCATGGTAATGAACATAATCAACAATGGAAAGTAATTCATAGATAATGGTCATGTCATCAATGATGTGTTGCATGAGTAGTTGACAATAGTTTATATAATAAAGAACTTTTATAGTACCTCTTATCTAGTCTATTCAATTTTAATAGTGAGGTCATTTTTTGAACTCAATCAAAAGGGATAATTAATCTGAAACAAATATACAAATACATGTATTGAAGTAAGAAGCACTTTAGGTGTAATAATGATACATTTCTCATGTTCATGGTCAATTACTTAGAAGGGGATATATCATTCATATTATAGATAATGGGTCTAAGTTGGTCAATCAATATAGAAGTTACTCATCTAATTTACCAAATTCACCTATATCAGAGTTGTTGGTTTTTAGGAAGCTCCATACCAATTCCTTAGATATACAAATGACAAAGCTATCCACATAGAACTTTCTTAGAAAGTGGGAGATGTTCATAATAGCTTTAGGGAGAAGCATATAACTTGAAAACATTTTCTAATGGAGCTTAGCCATTATTTTTTTAAATCAAAATTAGACATATTGAAATAAATATAGTCCACTTCCTTATGTTTTTTCACACTAAGAGGTTTCCATTTGATAGTAAGGACTTCTTTGAAACCCATCTCAAATCAGATGACTACATACATAAAATTATCATCAAATACTATTGGGCTAAATTTGTTGATTCTTTTTAGGCAAAAATATTTCACAAGGATGAGTCGAGAATAGATGAAATCATTTGATGTGGTATGGGTTCCCAATGGTATGTTGGATGATTGAAGTAACATGGAGTATGTTTTATATACAAATAAATTCAAGTAATTGAAAATAATTACAATGAATTGGTTCTATAAATAAGTGTTAGACTTGGATGACCACATTTAGTTTAACCTCTATAGGTTGACAACATGGTTTGCTATTAAATTGGAAGAATTCAATGTTTCAAGTGGTTCTAAGTGTATAAGTCCTCATGATATCAACTACCTAAGCAATAAGGTCTTGTAGCATTGGTTCCCATATTCACCCCTCTCACACAATAGTAGAAACATAAAGTGGTGATGATGAAGGTAACCCTAATTATAGATACTAAAATTTGGTCTTTAGTATTTGACTATGACAAACTTGACACACATTCACCCTACATCACTTGAGCACCCAAGGAAGGTCCAGATTCATCATCCTCTCACAATTGCATGTTATTTTATGATTCAAACATTCCATTATGATATCAAACACATACAATAATCCCATTGCCTACTTTTAAATTTTTAAATATCTTGCACAAACATATCTAAACTCTCAAATCAATCCACTTAAACATGGATCAGTTCTACTATTGTTAGTCATTACCTCTAGTTGGTAATGACCTATACAGGTTAGAACCATCCAACTCATATCAATTGTTATTTTCTAAAATTAAATGCACCCATATGGTAAGCCTATTAACCTAGAATTTTGGTGGCATGAGGAATTATTCAAAATAATCCATATATAAACAAATCAAGGTCTCACTTCAAATGGATCTAGTACTTATCTATTACACATATATACACCACTACACACTGAATAAATATACCTTATTCTTCCTAATTTACATATTATTCACTAGGATAAGTCACAATCCAAATCTGAAGCACTCAAAATATAGGTCAAAATAAGAATTTTTGAGTGCCAAATCTAATCATTAGTTGTATACATATAACGAAGGAATACAATTACATAATCACACTAGGTGGGAGAACTATGTGTGGCTTGATTTCCCCCTTGGAGTATTTGATACATATGTATAGGTCAATCATCAGGGAATGGTGATTGGGTTCAATTTAGCCCATTACATTTTCCCCTAATATTATAGGTTTCTAGCCCTCACAAACACATCTAGGATTATAAGGTAAAGGAGGCAAATTTATAGATATGCATGCATCCTTTTAGTTAGGGATCAAAAACATAGATTAATTAAAGATAGTCATAATCTATTATGTAGTCATTATGCCACACACTTATACATGTTAGTTTAAAATAATAGATTAATATCAACTTGAAATAAAAACCTAATCCTATAGACCACCCCAATGCAATCAATAAATTAGTTCTTAAACTGATCAGACCATAGGCATGCTTATCTCTAATTTCTACTTTTAGAATATATACACAGATAGATATTCAACCAAAAAATCTAAGTATCATGATATCTTTAGTAATTTCCATATTTATCATATGCCTTTATTAAATCATAATTATCAATCTCAGTCATTTACATTCAAATGTATGCTTGAATAACATATTTTTAATTTAAATTTTATTGCAAAGTTCTATCTTTTTTTATTTATTTTTGATAAGGGTAAATTTAGGGCTTTGAAAATATCCCAAAATCTAGAATAGACATTCATAAATATAAGCAATAAATGTCAAATAATACATCCATGAAATAGGGCCACTCAATAGTGTATTAATTTAAATCAAGGAAAATCATTAGTTGAACATCAACATAATGTCTCCTAACCAATAGTAAATCACCAATTAATTGGGGGTTTTGATAGGATCCCACAACATGTTACAATGCTATAAAGATAGACATGTAAAGTAAATTTATATCTTAATTAGATTAATCTTACCCATTAATCCAAATTAGGGTAAAATAATAACCAATAGAATATGCTTGAAAATAATTACATAGGCAAATCCTCTTTAAGGATAAAATTTATAGTTAGAATGTCTCATCTTCATATTCCTTAACTTTATGTATCTCTTTCTTCCCAATGGGTGAGCCAACTTATGAAAGTGATGTGCATAATTTCAAAGAGTCTAACTCCAAGTTAATAAAAAGGATAGAGGAAGGTAAATTAACTTAATATAAGCTTAAGTATTAGGTTCAAATACTTGTTAATTATATAAAATCCTTCCTAAGTCTAAGTGATGCCTTGTTATCATCTCTTTTGGATTTTGTTCAAGTTGAAGACATTGATAAATAAATCATCAACACTATTAACAAACTCAATAGTCATGGAAAACATTTTTAAATATGGGTGGAGAAACTATTAATGAATGGTATAAAATACATTAATGATACTATGAAGACCTAAGAGAAAATTAAGATTAAATGATCCAAAATTGGTGGTTAAATCAAGACTTTGAAACATGAATTGGGAATGTAGATGGGAATGTCAGGGGGTGTAAAATATATGGCTCTTTTTTTTGAAAAGTTACTTGTCTCAAAGGTTATTTTCAACAAATTTGAAAATATACATCATGTTTGTGGTTATAGATCATTTACTAGAAGATTAATGATTTTAATAATACCTTATAGGATCTCCATGATCAACAAAAAAATAGCGATGACATTATCATTGATATTCGTGCCAATGGCTAGTCAATTCATTGTGAACTCTCAAAATATGAGGGTTCTAATCCATATACAACTAATAAATTGAAGGAAATATTCCAAATTAGTAAAATAAGAACATTTCAAAGCAAACAATTTTAATGTTGTAATAATAGACATGTAAAATAAACTATGCAACTCTCTTTGTGAACTCAATAAAATCTTTTCAAATATTTCAAAAGAGTTAATGAAATGATAGAATTCATAGAGATATGGTTGGCCTACATATATAATACCATGATCCAAAAAAATTATGTTATATTAATGTTATGACTAATTTGTGAATAGTTAATTGAATAAATCACAAGAGAAAGAACATAGTAGCATTGTGCAAATCATTGATGAAGTAGATCTTTAATGTTAATCACCTCCTTTATAAAAAGATTCCTAGATTAATATAATTTCTTCTATTTTTATGTTACACTTTTGTAATATTATTTCATTATGAATGTGTTACCTTTTGTAATATTCAAGTCACTTAAAAAGTGAGAAAGTGATAAGGTGAAAAGTGAAGATAAAATTAGAATAGGAATTTTGGAAGGTAGATACAAGATTAGGTGCAAATCAATTACACTCGTATATGGGTTATAAATAGGATAAGTTATTATTGTAAATGGTAGTTTTTAATGTCATTATAATTTTTTTATTTAAAGGAAAAGAAAATAAACTTTATGTTCATTTTCCAACAAGAAATATAAAGATAAATTACAAAACTTTGTGTCTTGAAATCTCTTTGGCAATCTACTTTATTATTATGTTTAATTGTATGTCTTTCTTACCTTTATAATAATTCAAGTTTCCATTGTTAAACTTTCAAACCACATGAGTTATTTTCTACATGCAATGGATAAAATATGCATTTGTTTATTCATACATGGACTCCCACTTTATTTTATTTCACATTCCCTCCTACTTCCATATTTAGTTTAAAATTTTCAAAAAAAAAAAAAAAAACCCAATACAAATTTGACTTGTACATATTTTATTTCTAGCATTCTCCCACTTTAATTAAAGAGAACCTCTCCTCATAATAGAGGAGGGACTTTTGTCCCCATCCTATTTCATCACCATGCAAAATATTTCACCAACATGCATATAATCATGAAATGTGTGTGCTATAAATATCATAAAATAGAAATATTTTACAAATGACCATTTAACAAGATAAAGTAAAATTAATTTCCAAGTACATATAATCATCATCAAATCCTATGGTATACATGCGAAAAATTAATACAATCAATAAAATAAGCTAATAACATACATATATAATAAGAATTATAATAAAATATAGAAATAAATGGGATCCCTACTCATCCACAACTTCCATAATAGTCATTATATTATAGGCTTGTGGTTAAAACAAATGTGTCATTAACATCTAGAAATTATCTTAGGATTTTGGGATGGGTGAAAGCAATAAAAACCAAGGGGATGAGCAATAGAAAAACATGAAAACCTAATAACAATATATTGATAAATTAAAAAGGTGGAAAATGTAATAATATGAGTATAAAATTCAAAATAATCATTACAACATGAAGAGATTAGATAGTGCAAATCATGGTGGATAGAATCCAATGAAGCACAATTTTTTTATTAAAAAAATAAGAAAGGATAACTTGAACATAGTAGTGATATATATAAAGAAATCAAAAATAATAATATTATAAGTATAGATAACCCCAATAATAAGTTATAATTATAAATCAAGAGATAAAATAATAACCTAAGTGAGTGATCTAAAATTTAAAAAAAAAGTGTAATATACCTAGGGAGGGGTAGAATAGTAGCATAAATAGTAGAATAGTGAATAATAGTGAATAGTAATGAATAGTAGTTTAATACCACATGCATAAGAATAAGGATTTAGGTAGATTAGAATAGTATAAATAAGATGGCATAGTCCATTGTAAAACATCCAAGAAAATATAAATCAATTAGATTTAAATACTTTATAAGGAGGTATCCCCCTCGTGATTGTGGAGTGATTCTTTCCTACCCAAAAAGATCGTAACTTATGTCAATATAGTTAGTATTTCAATTATAAGATTGTATAGGTTCTTAACATTTTGTATCAAATCTCTTTCTAGGGCCATTTAGTAGGTTGTGCAAGTAGGAGTTTATAGATTTGTTCATCGTATGCTCTCATCTTGCCTTAACGGGATCCTAGTGATCAAAAAGTAGATAGAACTTGTGTTTATTTAATTTTTATTAAGAAAAAATTTAGTTTCATTTTATGGTTTGGGTTTGTGTGTGATAGGTATCAAATAATAAATTTTTTAATCCTAAGTTGTTAGAATTGTGAGAGTACTCTATTTAGAGAGTTATGAGATTTTTTTTAGAAAAAGTTATAGTTTGGAGAGTGCAAATTGTTATAGACATAGAGGTATTATGGTGAGTGTTTATATTGAAATCATATTTTAGAGATTCATAGAGCAAGTCTAAATTATTAATTAAATCTTGGGTGCTTTCAAAAGTCAGTTAGATCTACTATTTCCTTAGAGTTTCAAGTGTAGATTTTTTTCATCAAAAAAATTGACTATTTTTCTTCAAACTGCTCTCAAATGGTAATAAATTAAGCCAAAAAAAATTTGGGTTTGGTGCACCTATATTCCATATTTCCAAAAAAGTTTGAATTTTTTATTTTAGCTCAATATTTTGAAAGTTATCTTATTTTTAGTGATTATCCCTATTGTTAAAAAAATTGATTATTCTTTTGTATACTGCTCTCAACTAGAAAATAGTTTCATCAAAAAAAGTTGGGTTTTATGCATCTCTTTTTTAGCTTTATAAAAAAAAATTAATTTTGTATTTTCATTTAGTATTGTGAAATTATAATAGTTTTAGTTATTGATGCTATGTATTAAAAAAAGCTATGGAAGTCTTTGTGTAAGGATGCATTTTTGGTTGAAACGGACATCCATCAATTGTAATCATGATACTTCCTATTTTATCTAAGGTAATCTCATTTGGACTTTAACTAGGCTTCATCAAACTAGCACAGTTAGATAATATCAAATAGAGTTTAACAAACTCATCAATCTAATTGATGAACTATCTGATTAATTTATTGAAGATGCTTCATCAACAAACTTTAGGATAAGATTCAAGTAGAGGTTATAATGTTTTAACCTCAATCCCTGATGGAAGTACGGAGCTTAGCCTTGCTCACAAAAGATTGCATCACTTGTCAATGTCATCCCCAAAGTCCTAATGAGCATAAATAGGCCCTAAAATTACCCCTTTAGACTCGTAAAGAACCTAAGTCAACAACACCAACACCTGATCTAGCACACAAATCATTTGAGCAAGCATCTGATGTGAACAATCAGGTAATAGAAACACCTAAACAAGTACTTCAAAATCATATCCAAGTAATAATAGATCTCAAAAAATCACCAAAATCACTTAAGTAAGCCATTGACAAGCCCAATCAGGCAACCAATATGCCCAAGCTAGCCACCATAGAGCCTAAGAAAGGAATTGAGGCTTCAAGTCTATTAGATATAGTACTAAGGAGGGTGGCATGTATCCTCAATTGGCTCATTGAGCTACCTATTTTGTGACCCCTTATTTTATCTTTGAGGTGATGATTAGCAAGTTTCAACTACTTGAGTATAACCTTCAAACTGACATGTTTATAATTGAGGTTATTCCATCCATCTATCTCTATGAACATCCATATTATGTTCCATTATTTTCATTTCCACTACTATTATACCTACTCTTATCAAAGCATAGGAAGAAGTGGAAGCTGAAAATAATGCTTGGATGTGCTTCTATCTAGTCTTCAACCTATATGGTCAGGCCTTCATTTGGACCTCCTCATATTTCTTATCATGTTTCAAGGATGAAATATTTTTAAGGGGCATAGAATGTAATATACCTAGGGAGGGGTAGATTAGTAACATAAATAATAGAATAGTGAATAGTAATGAATAGTATTTTAATACCACATGTATAAGAATAAAGAGTTGGGTAGATTAGAATAGTATAGATAAGAGGGCATAATCCATTGTAAAACATATAAGAAAATATAAATCAATTAGAGTTAAATACTCTAAAAGGAGGTAGCCCCTGGAAGTGGCAAGTGATTATAGAGTGATTCCTTCCTGCCAAAAAGGAATATTGTAATTTATGACAATATAGTTAGTATTTTAGTTATATGAGTGTAGAGGTTCTTAAAAAAAATTCAGTAGAAAGATGATGTTTATACAAACTACATGCACAAACATAGAAATAGGGGAGAAAATAGAGATAAATAGAAATAAACATGCCAATAAAAATCAATATGAAAAAATAGAGTGTTCATTTGAAAGCATAAATAGTTAGTTAGACAAAGTTAACCAATAATACAATAATAATCAATGAAGTCATAATAATCATTAGAATATATATAAGTTGAGGCATGTGTATCATTGGAAGCCAAATTAGGATGTTGGGATACCCATAAATCTAAGAAAGGTTAAAAAAAATATCATCACCATTTTCATCATCTTCATCTTTACAATTTCTCCTTCCATAACAATATGATGTTTATTTCTGATTTTATATTGAATAATTACAGTATTTGGTTATTTTATTTGTATAGTGGTAAAAGGTTCAAATAAACATATACTTTTAGGTATAATCTTATGTACTTGAATGTTATGTTTTCTTTCCTTAGTTATAAACTTTGATTCTTCCTGTGGTGCTTCCTAATTTAAAAATTCTTCTTAAAGTTGTTGTTGTGGATAATATACATCAATTTTATAATTGTAAAGAACTTGATTTTCATACACAAATTTCAAACATTGATGTGGAGTATAAATAACTATCCTCATTTGATGTATTCATGGTTTACAAAGAAAAAAATTTAAAAAAATGCATTGGGCACCACATGAAATAAACGTAAAATTATCTTGGTACCTACTCTAATAGATAAGATAATGCAACCAAGAGGCTCTCTAAAAATATTATCATATTCCATAATATTTTTTAGAGAACATTAATAAATTTATCAGTATATATATTGATGCTTGATATTTATCAACCATAACTTTATCTTTCTATTTTACAAGTTCACCTATGAAAGCTCTTGTGAATAAAAGCCCATTGTATGATATGTCATATAATCTCACTATCATTAAACACAATCAAAGGATATTTCATCTTAATTTAAATTTAATTAACCATTCCAATAAATCCATCAATTGAATGAGCATTAGAAGCATTTGGTGTCTCTCTTTCACTTTTTCTATCATAGAATATTTCCTTGATCATTTAGTTGAGTGTTATTATTTCATATACCATTGTAATAAAACTTGAGTGTTGATTTGGTGGAGCCATGTATTCATTTATTTTATTATTTGTGCACTTAAATTTTGTTTTTTTCAATGATATCTTATATCTTATCTTTCAAAATAATGCATCTATTAAAATAATATATAGGAATTCTATGATAATCAAAAAATGCTTTTGCATTGTAGTTCATAGGACATGACCTTGAATGGTTAAATTGTCTATTTTCAGGTAAATTAATCATCTTACACTCAATAAATATCTTCAAAACATTATGTGGACTCTCATTTAGCCTAGTAAATTAAATACACCTTCTTTTTTAAGGTAATATAATTTTGATAAGTGGTTATTCTATATCATTGGCCAAATTATTTACATAATTATTAGGTTGAAAGTCATTCTCATTCATTTTAGCCTTTAAATTTATCTTCTTTGTAAAATCGGCACTTGTAGACACCTAAATTAGGTGTTATAAACTTTTAAATGTCAACTTTGGCACACGAGACATACTTGGACTTTGTGTACATATTTAAATCTTGTGCACACTTTCCCCTAATAGTCTACCCATATGTTATCTTATCTAAACCAATTTACTAGATACACATATTCAATATCACCCTAGTTTATGCAATAACCTTTTAGAATCCTGAATAGACTATCTCCATATCTCATATCACTAACTTTCACTACCATGATAGTACCGGCAATAATTAAATAGTTTCACTTTTGTTACAAGTGTTTGCCTCTACCAGAAGTGTCTAAGAATGCTTAATGGATAATTTTAAAATTTGTATGTCTCCATTAGGTCAACCTATAAAGGTTTAATGCATTTATCATAGTGATAAATATCAAAGTCATCTATAAATACAAATAATTCCAAGGCTGTACTCACTTGGTCATCTAGTCGTTACTTGGCAAACACATTGAAAAATGAATTAACATTTTATAAATACATTATCATAAATTCATACACATCTCAAAATATCAGTCCTAAAGCCAAATATTAACTTAAAATTAGGTCAAAGTTTCATAGTGTAAATGTTGAATCTAAACATTACACTGTATTCTAGATTGATCATGATGGTGCACACACACATAGTTAGAAAAATACATGTATTATGAGCCCTATTTTAAGTATTATAAGGTAGGAAAAAAATATTCACTCATTTGGGAGTGGTTGGGGTTTTCCAACCAAACTTTATAACCCTTTTCTCAAGGGTCATCTTGTGTCAAAAGTGTGATTAGGGTTTCAAATGAAGAAAAATAAAAATAGGGATCAACACACATGATTGAGGGAAAGCACACACATAATAGGTATCTATATATGTAATAATAGTGGTTTGAATATTCACATACCTCTATAGTCAACTAGGATAGTGCCCATAGAGGCAATATAGTGTTAGTTACTGTAAGGGTATACACATCACTAGTAGTGCCCACATAAGGTTTTAGCTCATGTTTATTGATATGAGTTGTGATAGAGTAGATACAAATTCATATCAGGGACTAATACAAATATAGTGAGAAATATAAATCATAAATTATCTAAGTTCAGCGCTTCTCCATTTTTTGTGAATTATAAATATAATAAGTGCAATATAAATATACCCTTTTACATTCACATTTGTGTGATTATTTCCCTATCTTATAGAATATAAATATTCATATTTTTATCATATTAATGAAAAAATAAATAAATAAAATTATTAAACTTGATCATTTAATTGAGCATGACAAACCATATGTATTTTATATCATTGAATTTAATCTTTCTTCTAAGGATTTTAGATTTATCTTGCATTAGGGTTTAGATTGTGTATATGATTTATAATTTCTACTTATTTTCACATACTCTTTATGGAAAATATAACTAATGTGGCTGCTCATAATGTAGATTATTATACTAACTTTCATTATTTTTTTGATGATATAGATCAATGTAAACTTACATAATATCTTAAAATGAATACACGCATGTTGATGTGTTATTACATGTAAATAGAGCTGAAATAAAAATATGCTAAGGAACCTACAATTTGAGGAATGAAATGTTGTAATGTTATATGATTAAAATATGTTAAGGTAAAATCACTAAGAGGGGGGGTGAATTAGTGGTAACAAACAATCCAATTCAATTTTCAAACACTTAAGCATTCAATACAACCATTCATGAAGCATAAGAGATGTTTACAGTAGTGAATAGTGAAGATAATGCAAGATCACACACACAACATAAGATCTATGTGGAAAATCCTCTTGGGGAATAAAACCCACTCTCAAGCCTGCAATCACATGGACTACTTGTCCTATAAGATGATCATAAACATGAGACTAGTCAAGTATTTCTAACCAAAATTTAGTGAAACACTTATTTCACAAGGAGTGCCTCCCCCTAAGATGATCAAGTCCTTTTGACCACCCGTTTGTCAAGTCTTTTTTACTAGATTTAGTGAAACACATTTTTCACAAGGAGCACCTACCCCTAAGATGATCAAGTCCTTCTAACCACTTGTTGGTCAATTCCTTCTGACCTAAATGTTGAGCACCCTCCCAATACTTAAGAAATAAATATATCCATAACTTTGATTACACTTCAATCTAATGGAGGCAAAATGTATAATACCTCTCTTTCACCCTTCACACACTCTCAACCTTACTCACACAAGAAATGTAACCAAATTACCCTTTTAGATCACCCTAAGCTTCTTCACTCATCCTCAACCATAAACCTATAGCAACTCTATAATCACAATAGATACATGACTAAAAGATCATCCACATAATCCTCTCTCTGAACTACCTCTTAACTCACCATATAACATATAACTTCTCTTCACTTAGCTCATACAAATCTCTATCTATCTCTCAACACATATTCCTCAATTCTATTCAACAAGCTTATAAACCATCACATTTAGTTTCACCTTTTATAGAGTCTTCATGATTATTATCATCAAAACCTTCCTTGTCAGCTAAAACACATGCCTTCACCCTTAAGACATCTAACATGGGTCACCTTTAAGCACAACCCTCTTTCAAATAGGCCTAAGTCACCTTTTATGTCCTTGAAGACACATTCACCTCTTTGACACTTTTTTAAGCAAACTAAGAACACATGAACACTTTAAAATACATGTACCCATGTCATAGATGCTATAGGTACTCTTTAAGTGATAACAACCATCACATCACCCTTCTATTAAAGCTCAATTCACTCAAAAAATATTTTGTGCACACATCCACCATGAATGAACACATAGTCACCTTCTAAGACTTTTATCATACTAAATATGATTTATCAAAACTTAATTATCCACATAGATGGTCCTCATGGAGTCTATAGTTATCTCATCTTAAAACATCAAAATACCATCAAGAACAACTCAATTTCCCTTCTTGGGTTACTTGCATAGCATGAATGAACACATGGTTAACTTTGGAGCTTAATATCTTTGATTTTACACACTTTAAGACCTTAAAAATAAATTATATGGATGTGCCTTGGAGTCCTCTACATCTTTTATTTTTATGGTAATAAGAAATTCATTTAGATCAAAAGTTGTAGCTCAAAAACTAAAGACTAGTTTTTTCCTTTATTAAATTCAAATATTCAAAATCAAATGATCACAATTAAACATTGACCACTTTGTCCTCATCTCATGCTCTAAGCTTAGCTATCTCAAATCTCACTATCAATATTCCTCATAAGTATCTCAATTTTTAACCCATAGTGTTTCACTATGAAAATGTTAAACTTCAAACATGTTGACCACATCTCATGATTTTTATAAATCTTGACCACATACACATCATTGATCTTTTTTGAGTAGCTTGGTCTTTATCTTTTAATGCTCATCATTAGATCTTGTTCAAAACTCCTAAAATTATGACACTTGACACTCTCACATGCCTTTTGAGCACTTTATTGATAGTCCATGTGATTATGCCACTTGGCAGTCCCACATGATTTGTTGACTATTTGACTTGTCTCGCATCATTGATCTTTGTCAATATGAACTGCCACTCACCATTAATATTTTTTTAGACTAGTGAGCTTGTGACACTCATCACCTACGTGTGAAACCTTTGACATGTTGACTTAATATGCACCATTGATCTCAATATGTATGATTAAGTTTTCACCATTGGATCTTCTAGACCAATGGCCTTAGTCTTCGATGTGGTTAAACTTGATCATCTTTAACCCATCACAGTCTGCTAGAAAAACTTTGAAGCTCTATAACTTGAGTTAAACAACACTTCTAGACTCCAAATTTTTAGGGTAGTTTCTTGAAACTATAGATAACATCTCTATGTAATATTTTGACCAATATTTACTTTTTATATACCTAAAATAAATGTACAAACTTGTTAGTTCATCCATATTTGCATGATTTGCAATGATAGTTTGGCTTCTCGCAAACTAGCATATGCATTTTGCTCATTAAAAATGATCACAAAACATACTAGAGCTCCTCCAAGAAATATATAAATGCCTCACAACCTCTTCTTTGTCCTTATAGACTTTTACATGTGCCATATCTCTTCAAGCTCTTAATTTGATCACTTTGTCATTCATGCATTAGTACCACATGCTCTCTTTGACATCAATGAAAAATTAAGACACCAATGACAATATCCAACAATCTCCCCCTTTGTCATTTATGTTAAACCACACTTAGAATGTCTTATCTCATATTGAATAATTCTCCATTTTGATCTTTCTCCCCCTTTGACATTAATGACAAAAGATCTTTTCCTCAACGTGCCAACAATCATTCTTTAACATCATATATGCAATAAAAGTACTATTTTAAGATGCTCAATATACTTACATACTTTCAAAAAAATTAATCAATGGATCCCCCTTTGACATGCATCCATCTGAACTAGGACTTCTCTGATCTTTGGACCTAAAAATCTACCCATAGAGCTTAGAAAGCTCCCCCTAACTCCATGGTCCATCTCATGTCATCTTTTCTTTAATATAAACCAATATGAAAAAATATTTCTATACCAACAATAGGAAAGGACCACCTTTGAGAGATGATATAAACTCCCCCTTACCTTGAGCCAATCTCTTATTGCCTTGACAACTTCCTCTTACTATATGCCAACACTCTCTTCAACCAAACACTTCAGCCAATGAATAAATAACACATAAAAAGTACTAAAATCTGATGGAACTCACCAAAAACATCTGAGAGGGACTCCCCCTAATATCTTTGAGCCATTTCACCTATTGAGCATCTTCAGTTCTTCACACACCATGAAGAACTACCACACAAACTTACTAGCCTTATCTCTCAAGTCACCCCAAGGACCACCAACAAAACTTCATTCCACTCAAAAAATATAAAACATACTCTAAACCATGCTTATAACTCACCTTAAAACACTCATTCCTTTATATTTTGGATAAACTGAGCAAAAACATCAAATCTTCACACTAGGCCTGTCTAGACTCCTTATAGTCGTACCTAGAACTTGCAGAGCCCAAAACGTTTAGTAGACATACTTTCAAGACATGAAATTTCATATAGGTATCACTCTCATATTCCCACTTAATCACACCAATTTTCATCACCTAGATCCTCATTTTCAACATACTTCATTCATAAACATACTTGCCAATTAGGCCTCTATTTTTACAAAATCTTGAATAATTTTAAAACCAAAAACCTTCAAATCTCTATGAAGATTTATTTGACAACCCATTTATCCCATTCAACCTATTAATAAGCCTTATACCTCAAATCATAAGGAAACCACTTTTCTAGGATAGCCCAAAACTCTAGAATCTCAAAACAAATAAGGTCAACAAACCTCCTTCTAGTCAATGCCTACCTTTGAAACTTCTTGCACACCTGGAGACAACCATCACACACTTCTATACCAAGATTTGATCCATCACACCTTTTGGAACCTTGAATTCCTATATCATGGCTTTGATCTGTAATAAGAAAGATAAACTTGGGAGTACACAAACCTCTAAAAGGCATAAACATGATCATCAAAACACAAAACCACTTGGAACACATCAAAAATAAGTGCATAAACCTTTCTAAGCACCAAAATCTTCTTGAAATTCCATTAATCTCATGATACCACCTTAAAACACCCATTATAATCCTATAAACACTACATACATAGTAAAAACACCTTATGACATCACTCTGACCTCATCAAATCACTTCTCCCATCTTGACACACCAACTCCAATTGGAAACACTCAGTTCTTGCCTTCTAGGACCTTCTAAAGAACACCACAACAACACTTTCTTATCCACTAAAAGGACTCTCTTAAGAAGCATATATAGAGACCTCTACACCATAATGCTCTTAAAACAATGTAAAGCAAAGAGTGGGACACATCTCATCAGTAACCATTGGAATCCTTTTATAGCATAAGACTTATTTCTCTTATTATCCTTGGTCTAAACTTTGACAACTTTTTCCTTTTCTACATCACTCACTTTCTCTTCTATGATAGGATATACAACATTTGGAACAACTATGGAATCTTGACATACCTTGACCACTGAAGTATCTTCTTCACATTTCACAACATCACCTTCAGACCTTGACAACATAGGAACCAAGCTTGAAAATTGCTCACACATATCAAGTTTCTCATTAGCATCCAAACACACCTCAGAACTAGCCTCAACCAAAACCTTGGTATTATCCTTGAGTTTGGTCTCTTCATTCACAATATGAGCAAACAATGAGAGACCTTGGCACTCTTCAACTTTTGTAGCATTCTCTATCATATCAAAAAAATTACTTGGATCTATAGACTCATCATGACTCACATTTACCACCTTGGTTTGCATAAGTTAACTTGCCTTCTTTCTTGCACTCTAAGAGCCTAATTAAACATATTCTATCTTGTAGGCCTTTGCTTGTATAATCTATCAATGTGATATCTCTCTTAACAATTAAAGCACACTATACCTTTTGAAAGAAGCTTATCCTACCTTCCCTTTTTATAAAAAAATATTGCAATATTTCCATTCTTTTGACAATTGAAACAACTACTCCTTTTGAATAAGACTCACCTTACCTTACCTTATTTGGATAATGCTTAGCAAAATGTCCCTCATCAAGATAGTTGAAGCACTTAACTTTGTTCACACCTTTTAACTGATGACCCTCATCATAGTTTCATGCAAACACATTTCTAATAGGTATTTTACATTCTCTGTTCCTATGACTAAATTGATTACATGTGTAACAATAACCATTAAAACTTGCATACCTCGCAGCATTTGGTTGTCTGATCTAATTTGTCTTCATTATTCTAGCATCTTCATTCCTTGAATAATTGTTAACCTTTAAGGTCTAGTTTACATTATTATTCACCTTGTCTTGAGTTTCATGTTTTGGTTCTTCTTTGTATCCAAGACTAGTTTTATCACTTACATGATTTTGACCACTCAGAATATTATCTAGATCACTTGAGCTCTTTTCAAATTTAATAAATGATTGCATCTTACTATATGTCTTCTATAACTTAACTTTTAATGACTCATTTTCAATTACATACCTTGAATAATCATCTTCTTTGGCTTTCAAGCTTATAAGTAGGATTTACAATTGACAACTGTAGACACCTAAATCTAGCCACCAATGACCTCTAATTAGGCTTGTGACCAATTTGCACCAAAAATGCACAATTTGGCCTAAAAAATATAAAATGAATTAAAATATTTGAATCTAACATATTCA
The DNA here is from genome assembly GCA_037957365.1 of Torreya grandis. Taxonomy (NCBI): domain Eukaryota; kingdom Viridiplantae; phylum Streptophyta; class Pinopsida; order Cupressales; family Taxaceae; genus Torreya; species Torreya grandis. Next base: position 1,174,139 of record JARHVA010000622.1, read on the forward strand.
AGTGCCAATTTTAACCAAGGTATCATTAAATGGGGCAATGCAATTTATGGGCCAGCTAATTTTGATCAGATCATTTCAAGTCAAAATGCCAATTTTGCACCCAGGTGCCCTAGATTGCTCTTTCATATCAAATATTTTGCATTGGCAACATCTTAAATGAGATAAATAATCCAATTCATCTGACATCAACTTCTAATCCCAATCTAGTCAAATTTTAAGCCAATAACAAGACATTCTGATCAATTTGAGTAATTTCTACACAAATTGCCTAATCATGCTTAAGAGATAATTAAACCAAATTATATCCTAATTAATAATTCCATAAAAAATTGTTGAAAACTTATTTTTTGAAATGAATATTTAATATCTACATCATCAGGTGACCTCATTTCTTGGGAAGACATCCTTAAGCTATAAATGCCTCAAATATCAAGATTATGAATTGGGTCTCTTATGCCTCTTAAGGACCCTCTATGCCTCTTCAATGCCCCTTTTTCCAATTTCATTATGACGATAATTATATATTTAATTCCAAAAAATTGAATTAATCCTCCACCACACATCTTCATCTCAATATGGACGGTTCAGGTTGATTATGATCAATCTCAAAAATCTATAAATAGGAGGCCTTGCCTATTGAATTTCAAGTCTTGAGAATGCAAAGTTATAATGCACAAATGATTCCAAAAGCTATTATTATTAGTGTTACCATGCCAAATTTATTCCAAACCAAGCCAAATCCATAAGGTTCTGAGGAGAAGAGGAGATAGCCAAGCCTCCTTTGATGAAGACTTCATGAGCACAAGATGAGCAAGCCACTACAACAAGCATTTTAGAGCATCCAAGGAAGAAAATAGAAGGTTTATTTTGCATTTTAGTTGTGTGTTTTATTCATGTTTGTTAACTAAGCTCTTCCTAGTGTCTAGGCCTAGAGATGTTATGATATTTAGTGTGTTTATTTCATTTTGTTTTCATTTTGAAACTAACATGATACTAACCATCCTCTCTTGAGTCAAATTCCTATCTCACAACAATTAAGATGTTTAACTATATATTCATTCTCCTTGGTTTCTTCATTTATTTTTATCTTAAACACATTTAATTTCTCTTCATATTCCTTGATTAGATACTTCATATTCTTGTTAATCTTCTTCTCAATCTTCAATTCTTCAAGAGCATTCATCAATTTAGTCTCACAATCCACCTCATCTCTATCATCATCTAAATCACTCCAAGTAGACTTGTTTTTATATGAGCAACTTCCTTCCTTAGCCATTAATAAGGATTTATATTCAATAAGACCATCATCTTCATGATCATATTTTGAGTCACTATCTTCAATCTCGTCTAATGAGCTTCAATCTTTATTGGTGTAGAGACTCTTCTTGTTATTAAAGGACTTCTTATTGTTGTCATACTTTCTATTTTTTTTCTTCTTTTTATCAGACTTGAATGTCTTCTTCTCTTCATCTTGGTCATCACCATTATCTTCATCATAATTATTCATATTATTATGAGGTCACTTATTATCAAAATATCTTAACACTCCATAATTAAAGCATTTGAATGTAGTTTACACTTATACTTGACTGACCCTATTTTCAATTTCCTTATAAACAAATCAATTAGTTTATCTTCATCAATATTATATATGTCATCTTCCTTGAGTTTCTTACCTTGGAACTTCTTCTTTGGATTCATTTTTATATTTAATGTTGTTTCCTTCTTTAGTGGTTTATCATCATTGACTCTCATCTCATAAGCAGTAAGAATGTAATGCAAATCATCCATCTTCAACTGAGTAAGATCATGACTTTCTTCTACAACAGATAATTTAGAATTAAACTTGAGAGAGAGACCTTAATACCTTTTAAAATATAATATATTTTTCAAACTTCTCTCCAATACCTTTGATGATGTTCACAATCTCATCAACTCTCTACAAAAAAGATGCCATAGAATCTTCTTCTTTAATCTAAAGACTATCAAATTGTCTTCGGTGAGTCTGCAACTTGGCCAACTTAACCTTTGAATCTCATTAATAAATAGTCTTCAATTTATCCCACATTTCCTTGAAATATATTCAATGATTACCTTGGTGTATTTAGTCTTTGAAAGACCACAAGTTATAGCATTCATTGCCTTAGAATTGTTCTCAAACAAATTCTTATCTACAACACTGGATGGAGGAATAGTAGGTGTAGAATAACCATCCACAACATATTTCCAAGTATCAAACCCTAGGTACATGATGTAGTTCCTCATCCTTGCACTCTAAAAAGTATAATTAGATCCATCTAACATCAGTGATTTATTAGTGGAAAAACCTCCTTGCATTTGATGGCTACCCATATTATACCTTGGATCTCCTTCAAACTATCAAGCCTTTACCAAAGGACCTACTCTGATACCAAATTTTATAGATAAAATCATTTATAGGGGTGACTCAATGGTAAAAAACAATCCAATTCAATTTCTAAACCCTTCAAACACTTAAGCCTTTAATACAACCATTCATGAAGCATACAAGATGTTTATAGTAGTGAATAATGAATATAATGCAAGATCACACACACAACACAAGATATATATTGGAAACCCTCTTGGGTATTAAAATCCACTCTCAATCCTATAAAAACATGGACTACTTTTCCTATAAGATGATCACAAACATGAGACTAGTTAAGTCCTTTTGACCAAAATTTAGTGAAACACTTGTTTCATAAGGAGACCCTTCCCCTAGGATGATCAAGTCCTTATAACCACCTATTTTTCAAGTCCTTATAACTATATTTAATGAAACACCTATTTCACAAGGATCACCTACCCCTAAGATGATCAAGTCACTTTGACCAGTTGTTGGTCAAGTCCTTCTGACCTATATGTTGAGTACCTTCCCAATACCTAAGAAATCAATAGCTCTAGAACTTTGATTTCACTTCAATATGATGGAGACATAATGTATAATATCTCTCTTTCACCCTTCACACTTTTTTAACCTTTATCACACAAGTAATGCATCCAAAGCACCCTTTTAGATCACTTTAAGCTTCTTCGCTCATTCAGCCACAAACCTACAACAACTCTATAATCATAAAAAAGACATGACCAAAATGTCATCCACAAATTCCTCTCTAAACTTCCTCTTAATTCATCCATGTATCATTCACCTTTTCTTCATTCAGCTCATACAAATCTCTATCTATCTCTCAACACATATTCCTCAAGTCTACACAAGTCTATTCAACAAGCCTAGAAACCATCACATTTTGTTTCACCTTTTATAGAGTCTTCATGATTATTATCATCACAACCTTATTTATCAACCACAACACATACCTTCACCCTTAATACATCTAACATGGGTCACATTTAAGCACAACCCTCTTTTAAATAGGCCTAATTCACCTTTTAGGTCTTATGAAGACCCATTCACCTCTTTGACACTTCTCTAAGCAAACTAATAACATATGAACACTTTCAAATACATGAACCCATGCCACACAATCTATAGGTCCTCCTTAAGTGATAACAACCATCATAAAAAACCTTATTCTAAAGCTCTATTAGCTCAAATAACATTCTCTATACATAACCACCATGAACGAACACACAACCACTCTCTAAGCCTTTGAACATACTAAATATGATTGATCAAACCTTCATAATCCACATAAATGGACCTCATGGAGTCTAAAACACTCTTTGATAGTCATCTCATCTCAAAACATCAAAATACCATCAAGAACAACTCAATTTCCCCTCTTAGGTTACTTATAGAGCATGAACAAACACACACCCATCTTTAGAGCTTAATATCTTTGACTATACACTTTTTCAAACCATCAAAATAGATTATCTAGATGTGCCCTAGAGTCCTCTACATATTTTCTTTTTATGGTAATAATAAATTCATCCTAGAATCAAAAGTTATAGCTCAAAAACTAAAGACTAGTTTTTTCCTTCATTAAATTCAAATATTCAAAATCAAATGGTTACAGTTAAACATTGACCACTTTTTCCTCATCTCATGCTCTATGCTCAACTCACACCATTGATCTTCCTCAAAAGTAGCTTGATATTTAACCTATAGTGCTTCACTATGTAAATGTTAAACTTCAAACATGTTGACCTCATCTCGTGCTTTCAAGAAATCTTAACCACATATGCACCATCGATCTCTATTGAGTAGCTTGGTCTTAATATTTCAGCACTCACCATTAGATATTTTTCATAAATCTTGAGATTATGATACTCGGCACCCTTGCATGCCTTTTGAGCACTTTATTGATAGTCCATGCACTTGTGCCACTTGGTAGTCCCACATGCTTTATTGAATCTTTGACTTATCCTGCACCATTGATCTTCATCAGTATGAACTACTGGTCATCATTGATATGTTTTCAGACTAGCGAGCTTGTGACACTTGTCACCTATGTATGCAACCTTTGACATGTTAACTTCATACACACCATTGATCTCAATATGTACACAAGTTAATCCTCATAATTCTATGGTTATTCTTTTGTAATATACTTTTTGGCCTCCTAGGCTCACTATTCATGGGACACCATCTATTGAGTATCAATATCCTATGCCTAATATTCAAGAGATTATATAAACTCTTCTTGATTTTCAATCCAAGGTTTCCTGACTAGAACAAGGTTCTTATAGAGTGGGTCATTCAAAAAATTATCAAGAATTATTATAGAACCATTTGGTCATAAATATTTCAACTTATCCTTTGCCTACAAAATTTTTTGCACCTAATCTTGCACCATATCATGGTAAAGGTGATCCAAAACAACATCTTCGAGCCTTCCATGTAATAAGCTTAGTTTATTCCACTAGTGATAATTTATTAACCTATATTTTTCCCATGAGTCCTAAGGACTAATCCTTGCAATGGTTTTATGACCTTCATTTCCAATCATTACATGATTTTAATCCTTTGGTTGATTAATTCTTAACTCACATTTTTATCAATATTACTGAGAAGGTATCCTATGCTAAATTTTAAAAACTCTAGAAAGGACCCAATAATCTCATTAATGACTATGTTCTTCATTATAAAACTATGCTCTCTAAAATGACAAGTCGTGTGGTAAAAAATTACAATAAATATTCAATAAAAGCTTATTTCCACCTATCTAATGAGTCTATTATGTTAAATAATGATAAATCAAGTGCTACAGTTGAACCATGCTCTTTACAATGGTTTTTAAGTAGCTAAAGACTCTTTCTTCTATTATTGAACTATTGCCCTCAGACCATGCTACACAAATAAAAATCTAATCTTTCATCCATAGGGATAAACTGCCAAGCAACTACCCCTCAGATGCTCTTACAAACCCATAGTTATTCTAAAAATACATATTCTGATACAAGATAATGAGTCTAGTTCATATATGCATAAACTTAACACAGAAATAATGGAGTTGAACCATACTGAGAACACAATAATATTATATATTGCTATTATTAATATTTCAATCGGGATATTAAATTTTTATAGGAAACTATTCTTATAATCATGGAGATCAAATCTCCACTAATATCTCAACCATATCCCTATGAATACATAATCTAACAAATAATCTATATCTGTAATATTGTTATAACTCACAATAATATCACAACCAAATAATATATTCTAACCAAATATATCTATCAATGAATTATCACTTTCATAATTATTCACATTAAAATATCCACAAATTAATGTGAGGACTAACATACCTAACATGTAGATGCTAATGTAAATATTAAGATATTTTTGGATCCATTTCCAAAGAATGTGACACATTAAACCAAGGCTAGTCTTGAGGTATATATGACTTAAAATGTGAATCCTTCTCCAATTTATTATGCCTCTATACCTAAGGAAGATTGACCTATGAATTTTATTATTGGTACACATAAATATTCACAAGTACATATACCTAAAATCATATTCAATGATCATGATATTTTTTATGATGATTCTAGTAATTCACCTTTGTAGATACATGATTTCATTAAATTGCATCATATGGATAATGTTATGGTGGATAATGGGTCAAGTGAAAACATATGTATTGTGGCATTACTAATTAGTTTAGATACACAAACACACACACACACACACACACACACACACACACACACACACACACACACACACACACACATATATATATATATTATTGGTATGACTACTACAGTAAAAATATTTGATGGAAATAGACAAAACCCTCTTTGGGGCATTGTGTTACCACTCATTTTAGGGATTAAATCCATTACTACTTGGTTATTATTTTTTCCAAATAGTAGGTCATTTGAATGTTTTAGGAAATTTGTGGATACATAAGATACATGAAATAATATCTTTGGTACAGCAATACTTGAAGCAATCTATATCAATGTAGTGGTTAAAGTTTTAGGTATTCCATATTGGTACCCATTTTATCTAGAGACAATTACTCTACCACTTCCATAACAAACTATATTCTAACTTGTGCATGTTCATCTTAAGAATACAAATTAGAGATAGGTAAATGATCTTCCTTAAATACCAATTCTCTAACATCTAATGCATCAACGATCTATTCAAGTTCAATAGATGTTACTTAATGAGTCACCTCCTAATCTAGTTCTATAAAAAAAAAATTGAGTGTTCCATAGTGAACATTGACGCATTCATAAGTTATTATGGCTATAATATTTACACAACATATACATGATCATATTGAATTTGATGATAATTTTGAATATTTTACAGTGCATGATCATTTCTATGATTTAGACAATGATATAAATGTTACTACTCACCCATGGTATTTAACATTTGGATTGATCCATCCAAGGCCTACATGTGAAAACCTCATTTATGGGATCATTGGTTACTAGGGAATGTTTTAAAATTTAAAAAATACAAAAAAATAAAAAATATAAAAAAAACAAATATTCAAAAATACAAAACTAATAACTATTCATGATATGTTTTGATAGTACACATTGTTGTCAGCACCAAAATCCTTGTGTCCAAAGGCACTCATGATATTGAGTGTCTCAAAAGGAAAGTAGGAGATAATTATGAGATAAATATATCCCCTCATTAATTTTATGGCTGGTTTTTCTTCAGTCCAAGGACTAAGTAGTTAAACCTTTTTATACTCAGAGAGTAGTAGTTATTACCATTAGAGGATCAATATATGTGTAGTTACACCGAGAACTCATTACCATTTAAAGAAACCCTTACTCATTATTTTCCACTAATTCAGACCTTACTTATTTCTAAAATAGGGGAGGGAGTTTTGATTCCAAAATAACATAAAATGAAAAGGCAAGGTAGGGCAAAAAAAAGATGATTCAAAACTTGAAATATGCTAATGCTTCAAGAAATGAGTTTTGTGTGCCCTACCATAGTTATAACACTATATACCAAGTTTCACCAAGGGATCTAACTCATTTTTACCCTGGGGAGTAAGTTTAATTAAAACATAAAGTAATTTTTAATTTATAAATCCTTCATTAGATATCAACACTTATAGCAGATAACACATAGATCCCTCAAATATCATATATAACTTAAGTACATAGATTATTTGCATTGTGAATAAAATGATAAGGATTCACAAATGAGATACAATAGATAACACATTATAAATACTTCATTAATTTTAGTAAAAAATCACTTATTCAATTCTTTAACATAAACACTTATTCAAAACTGGAAATGATTGACACCATTAACAAATTAAAAAACTAGTTCAAGAAAAAGCAAGAAATTGCATTCTTTAAAATAAAGTCTCTTTAAAAAATTCCAACCATGTCAAACACTTAAATCCCAAAAGGGTGAGAGAATAGTAGGTGTAATCCTAGCTTGATTCTAACAATGCTTTTGGACCAAATTTACTGACCTTTTCTAGGGATTTTAGTTTACAATATATACATAATGGGGCTCACCTCCAAGTAGCATGAGATTTCCTTAGCCATGATTACCTCTCAAAGTTGTTAAAACTACATAGATTCAAATCTATTATAATATCCTCCACTCTCCTCAAAATTTACCTGAGGGCCCACTTAGTTGATATGTGGATGAGTTGTAGATGAACTAACTCTTAACTACTTGGATTGTGCTTCTTTGGCAGCCAATGCATCTGCCACCAGGTCAACCTCCCAATCCATCTTAGCCAAATTCATTAGTGTCTCTAAAAATATCAACTTTAATTTGGCCATTAGTCTTTAATGTACTTAGATTGGGGTCTCTAGAGACACTTTGACTTTTGAGACCTCATTGATACTCACAGTAGACTGGGTCAAGATTTCAAGCACTATTTCGGCTCTATCTTTGTTGGATTTTTCCACTGTATTCCTCATGACCTAGTCAAAGTGACACAAGTGAACTCAAAACTTTCCTTTGTTTATTAGGGTACCATCTAGGTGGAATATCATAATGATTTTGACTTCCTTGAATTATGCCAACATCTTTTCCCAAATTCCTTCTAAAGGTTCTATAATTGTTTATGCCAAAATCAACCACTCTTCAATTGAAGCCCCCATACTCCTAGCATATGCCTAATAAAGGCTTAGGTCCAAGGTAGGCATGTGTTTTAACTTTAGGAACATTACCTTGTGATTAATTATAGTGATATTCTTACACTCTCTCTCTACAAGAGAAACCCTCTCTAAGTACACATGCATCCTTTGGAGATGTTCCTTGATTTCATTTAGTTTTTCAACCACATCACTGAGAGCTAAGAAGATCTATAAGAGGGCCTCCTTAACTCACCTGATTAGTTCCATAGGTAAGGTGCTCTTCACCTGTGCCTTAAGTACCCATAACTGCTCCTGCATATCTTCTATGAACTTTTTTGACATGTCTTGCATGTCCCATAACATAGAGACTAGGTCCTCCACCACTCTCTCTTCTCTTGTATATGTCCTCCTTTTGGTGAGAGAGAAGAGGTCTTGTTAAATCTACTAGACCATAGGGTTTCCTTCTTGGATGAATTTTTGTGTGAGGATCCTCTTCATGTTCCCTAAGGTTTGATCAAAGTACACTACACTATAAGATCACCTTGCATAATCATCTCAGGTTCCTGTGAGATCATGGCTACTCCTAGGGTAGAAGGGGGTGTTGGTGGGGTGGTAGAGATGAATGTGATATGTGGAGGTCTATTTGGAGGAGGAACGGATAAAATGGAGGGAATGAAGGAAGAGAGAAATAGAAGAGGAGGCATGGGGATGAAAGGGGGAAGGATGAAAGGATAAACATGTTGAGGTCAACATACCCACCATTTCTAAAAAATGGGGACCCTTGTGTCAAATTATGTAAATTTGTAACTTAAAATTAAAAATTCAATTGATCAAAGTATCACTAGCATGTTTGCACCTTTTTTTGTTGTAAAACGCATCCACAACATGGTCTAACTAACTTATTTGTTCATGGTTATAGTTTGACCCTATCTAATTTTTTTAGCATTTATTCCTAATGTTCAGGCTACAGGTTTGATGAGGGCTTCCTTGAATGAGCTATGTCTGAATTTCATGATTTAATAATAATTTGGTCCTTACTTGTCTTTGGTCTGTAGAAAGTCAAGTTAAGTAAGTTTGTTTAAAGTTTTATTTATCAATTTATAAAGATCATAAGTAGGTTTTAGAGACCCTATGGGGTGCCAAGAGTGATTGGAGTAAGCATGGAAGTGCATGGTATTTATTTGGTTCCTCGTTGTGCTCATCTAGACATTTTGATCTGATGGCAAAAAATCTAAATAGATAAGTTTCAAGAGGTTTTATTTTACACATATATATGTTTCAAGAGAAATGGTCAAATGAGTTTATTCATCTTCATTCCTAGATCATACATGTCAATTTTTAGATCCTGCAATGAAGCGTATCAAAAGTTATGGAGATCCAAAGTTGCCCTCTAAAGAACTTTTGACTGTGTTTTTTAGGTGCAAAATGAGCCCAATAGGCATTTTCAAGAAGTCATATCTCTCATAAGCTACAACTTTAGATGAAATGGTAAAATGAGTTTGTTAACCCTCATACAAGAAACATTTTTGCTAAGTTTTAACCCATGCAACATAAACGTTAAAATTTATAGGCATGTAAAGTTGACCTCTCGACCACATTTCACTATTTTTCTCATACTTTACCATTTTCAAAGAACTCAAACAGAACTTAGTAGGCATTTTCAAGAGGCTATATCTCTCATGTGTTGTAACTTCAGATGAAATAGTCAAATGAGTTTATTCACATTTGTACAAGGAAAATTTTCATTAAATTTGAGCTCATATGACATAGCGCATCAATATTTATAAGCATGCAAAGTTGGCTCCCAAACAGTTTTAAGCTATTTGCCTGACAAGTACATGGGCGTCATGTAAAATCATAAAAAAGGGCTCACTTAAAAATTTTATAGGTGCATTTATAAATCTCCCAAAACCAATGAATCAAATTGGTTTGTTCAATTTGGTATTAAATCTATTCCCTATAAATTTGGTGCTTTGGTGAGTTTTGCGCTTCAAGATATAAAATTACAAAGTTGGCCCAACAATAGAAGATGATCTCATAGATGTTAAATTTAAGTCCATGGAAAAAATCAAATGAGCTTAAATTTGATGGTCTTTGGGATTTTAAATACGATCGTGTGAACGTCATATGACAATTTCACAAATGTCAAATTTAAGTCTATGGAAAAAATCATATGAGCTTAAATTTGATGGTATTCAAGATGTCAAATACGGTTGCACAGATGTCACATGATAGTTGCATAGACATAAAATTTAATCCCATGAAACAAATTATATGAACTTAGATTTAATGGTCTTCAAAACGTCAAATATAGTTGTACGGACGTCAAATGGGAGCCCAAATAGAGCCTAGTAGATATTTTCAAGAGGTCATATCTCACAAACAATGAAATTTTAAGAGAAATGGTCCAAATGGGTTTGTTAACTCTCATGAAAATAATATATTTACCAATTTTTATCTCATATGACATAGTGCATCAAAATATATGAGCATGGAAAGTTGCCCTCTAACATTTTTTGTTATTTTTTCAGACAGCCAATTTTATAGGATCCAAACTAAACTTAGTAGGCATTTTCAAGAGGTCATATCTCACAAGTTATATAATTTAAGGAGAAACTATCAAATGGTTTTGTTCACCTTTGAGCCATGACTATTTGTGCTAAGTTTTAGCTCATGTGACATAGTGCATCAAAAAATATAAACATGCAAAGTTGCCCTCCAATGTATTTTTTGATGTTTTTCTAGACTTGGTCAATTTTTTAGGGTGCAAGTAGACTTTAATGAGCATATTCAATAATCCATATCTCTCATAAGCTTCATTTTTAGGTCAAATTATCGAATGGGTTTGTTAATCTTCATGCAAGGAACATTTACACAAAGTTTGTGCTATGCAACATAAGCATGCCAAAAGATACAAGCATGGAAAGTTTCCCTCCAAAGCATTTTTTGTTATTTTTCCATACTCAACCACTTGTCAAATAGAGATATTAGTTTTTAAATGGAGGGTCCTAGCAGTTTGGTGTCAAGGCTATGCAACCTGTAGGATTTTCATTAATGCAAATTGATAAATGAAAACCAATTTTTTAATTGGATTTTAATATATGTCCAGGTTGAAGTAAAAATAAAAATATATAGCCACTCATATGCAAATATAGCCATGAATATTTTTTTAGCAGCAACAAGGAGCTTCATCAACATAGGACCCACCATCCAACTAGAAATATTTTTTTAATAAAATTTTATAATATTCAAAAATAAAATATTTTTTTGGCATATGCTAGTTTGTTAGCATGTTTGCCTATAGGTCAGTCTATTTTGAAAAAGTAAATGTATTCTATAAAATTTTCAAAAGTGACAATTGTCTTTACTTTTGTATATTTGTTATCATTAGGATTAATCAGTATGTTTCCTTGTCCTTCTATAAAAGGTAGTATTTTCATTTCATAAAAAGAGGGGAAGTTTTAGAGCCAAAATTACTTTATAAACTTGGAGTAAGTAATACAAGCAAGGAATTCTACAAAGATTGTCCAGTATTTATCTGTATGTTTACTGTCATGGCTTTTGTCCATTTTCTTATTTTGATTTTCAAATTTGAAGGGTTCTTATGAATTCTTGGTGTGCACCTTTAATTTTAGAGCTGTTAACTTGTACCAATGCTAGGTTGACTAAAAATCTTTAGTTTCATTTCATTTTCTTTACCCTTATTGCATCTAGGTCAATGTTATTTACTTGTAGAGGTCTAATATTTAAAGTGAAACTAATTTTTATTTTCATTATTTATATCTTAGAAGTTTTCCTAATATGTGATGTGATTTGGGCTAAGCTATCTCACTTTACATGTTGGTTTTAAGTGCATACTTGGATGAAATCTGAAATTTTTTATGATATTTGGAATGAAGATCGGTAAAAAATGGTTTGTCCTACCCTTCCTTTTGCTCTTTTTTATTTGGATCACCTTAGTTCAACTTGTCATTATAAATTTTCATTTTAAATTAATTCTTGATTATAATTCACTATTCTTTGCACAATTACTACATACTTTGCATAGATCTATTATTTGGCCATGGTGGTTCCCAACCACCAACTAACATAAATATTATGAAATAGTCACTTGTTCTACCTTTATTCTACCAATATATAATAGGATTATCACAACCTATAATTCATGCACTAAATTTTTTAAATTTTAAAATGAGAAGTATTTTTAAACACTCTAAGAACTTGTGGTACATATTTAGACATCAATAAGAGGAGCTTCACCAACGTTAGGAGGGCCTTCAACAAATCTTTGTGAATTTGTAGGATATTTGTTGCTTTTGATGTATTTTGATCAAAGATCACTCTATTTTTTACATATTTATATTTTTTTTAGTATAATTATGTAAATTTTGGTGATCTTCATGGTTTTAGATGGGTCTTTGGACTTATTTAGATAAAGATTGGCATTCTTTGAATACATATGCTTAGTTGTGGTAAAGATAGCTTTAGATCTATGAATCCATAGTATTTAATACTAGAATAGTTTATTTTAATCAAAGATTGGTATATATTTCAAAAAAATGGGTTTATTTGAGCTTACGATTATAAATATTAACCATATTTGCATAATTAGACACATATTTTAGCTATCTTAGTCAAAATTTGATGCCATTTATTGTTATTTATATATATCTTTGCAAAATTAACTTAATGTGCAGATTTAATTCTTATTCTTTGTAAGGTTAATTTGACACATCATATTTTAAATAAGATTCAAAGTCATAAGTTGGAATTATCCAAGGCAAGGCCTAGGTGAGTAAAATTTCCAAAATCTCAAATTTTTACCCAGTTCAAGGTACTCATATGTTCAAGGTATGACTTGGCTAAGTGGTTCTTCAATCAACATGCCAGGTATAGTGCATGATCTTCTCTAAAATCTTGAAAGATATTTGCCTTCTTTTGGTCTTGATAATGTTGTCTTTGTTGAAGAGCATGCTATAAGTTTCAAAGCTACTCTGAGATTATTGAATGTGATTCATGAAGATGTGGCTTGTAGGCTATTTCCATTTACTTTTAAAAATGTTGCCTATGAATAGTTTCTTAACCTTCCAGAGGATTGCATTACTAACTAGAATGACTTCAACAATATTTTCATTGATCAATTTAGCAAAATTATTAGTCCCTATATTTTGTATCAGTAATTTATCATAATTAAAAGAGATATTAATAAAACTATCATAACATTTAACGCACAGTTCCAAAAAATATTTAGTAGAACTGTAGCTCCTTATAGACTTAATGAGGCTTTAGTCTTAGAAGTTTATAAGGATGTTGTGGATCCCATGACCTCTATATTCTTGAAAATATCTTTCTTAATCATAAACATATTGATCTGAACCTACTCTAAAACTATGATCATTAATGACCAAATGCAACCTCAAGGTCAGATAGCATATTCCATACCTAGTGTCAATTTGAATTGACCCATCCAAAATATCATTCCTAATAAATCTACTTTAATTCTAGTTCAGAACGATTTTTCCTTGAGTCATGCATATCTTAACTAAAACCTAGAGTTTTTGAATAGCACTACAAGTGGATTTCATCTAAAAAATCATAGAACTCTAGTATCCATAACCAATAATAATGCTCCAATTCATGAACCTAAGACACCAAAAAATTCAAATGACTTGATATTAAAAATGGTCCAAAAACTAAGCACTGACTTCCTTCAATTGCAAAAACAAGTAAAAAATATAGTGGAATGTTCTAACAAAAAAATGCTTCTCAAAGGTTTTTTAGCACTTCAAACAGGTCTCATGATGATAGCAATAATGTATCATCTAAAAACATACCAATAATTTTTCATGATATTTTCGTTGATCATTGTAATATTTTTAAAACCTCTGAAATTCTGCTTAATCAATAATTTACTGTAGGGACATTTGGTTTTGTAGGAGCATCTCAAGGTTTTGTGCAGGCCTTTGATTTTTCATTTGAAGATGGAGATAAAGATGAAGATGAGCCAATTGAAAAAGTTGCATCTGAGATGACTTGTATTCTTGAAGATGTAAGAGAGAATGCAATTGAATATCAACAAGATATCATCATTATTACATCTATAGATGAAGAAGAAGAGTTACTAAAAATAGATATGGATCAAATACAAGATGATATTTCTTTATAAGGTAGCCAGGGAGACAACCCACATAGATTTATTTATAAAATGGAGAATACTCCTGAAAAGATGATCATTGGTAGTAGTCATACCATGATTTCTTGAATAAAATTAAAGAGTTGGAGATGGTAGATGATGGAATAAAATAGCACATGAATGCTTCATATGAGGATTTTATCAATGAGATAAATTTTCTAGAAGGTGGTATTATTTTGGAGGAACCAAACCAAGACAAGTTGAAGCTTGATTGGTTGGGAGAGATACCCCTCTTCATAAAAGATGAAGAGGAAACATATGAATCAAATCAAGAATTATCATGTGACTTTATCAAGAGGTCAGCAATATAGGACCAACATGTTTCTCATGATAAGATTCCAAATGATCATTATTCAGTTGATTAGGATAAAGAAACCTTTTTAGGATGAATTAAAATATTTTTGTGCAAAAATTGGTAGTCCACTTCCACCTCAGAAAGAACCTAATGAAGACATCAATCTGAAGATATAAGTTGAACTACCATTATTGAGTAAAAATGATATTTCTAATATCTATCTATGGATGAAGTAGGACTAACACTCTTATTTTAAATTAATAAGATTTAGGAGGAAGAGGATTGGATTTACATCTTCGATCCATGTACTTGAGGATGCATATGGAAGCCCAAATCATACCATATAGAAGGCCTAGGTATCTAAATGCCTTTATTGATATGAAGATACCATCAAAAAACACTCAGATTTTAAAGTTTTGTAGTAGATTAAGTAATTTTACATTTGATCTTGAAGGTAAGTATTTTATGAAGTTAATATAGGGCTTATATTAGTTTCTTTTCGTTCTTTCTTTCATGTTTTTTCCTTCATGTCCCTTGTTTGTATATAACACTTGTAAATATTTGTTTGTCTTTTATGCCTTGTTATTTGCTTCTAAATTAAATTCTTTTGGATAGCCTTCATCTTGAATTTCATTTAAGCTACTCAAAAGCTTCATAGTTCAGAAATTAAGGTATGATTTCTCAACATTGGTTGATCATGAGTTGTTAGAATGTGAGCTTGATGTTGTAGTTTAGAGAAACTAGTAAAGACTAGTGGATAAGTTAATTATTCTTTAAGATTTTAAACTTTTTTCTGATCTAATCTTGGTTTTAAAAAGGATTGCATATGTAATATGAAAATTAAACTATTAAAATATAGTATTGTTTGCACTTAAGAAATATTAAGTATCTAAGATAAAGTTTACAGCCAAAGATGATTATCTTAAAATCAAATATTTGACCAAATCCCTAAATCTAGCTAATTTGGTTCCCAAAATCTGCTAGAAGGTCAAAAAAATTATCTATAAAATATAAAATAAGAGTTTATTGTAAAATCAAAGGATTTTCAATCAAATTTGATTCTAGTAATCTCCACCAGGGCTTTAGACACCTGGCTGGAAATGAAGCAAGATCATGAGTGGAGTCAAAGACATCTCTATCAGGGCTATGAATGCTTGGTTGATAATAGAGCAATGCCCAATCCTTCCTTGAGATAAGATATGGTTCTTAATGAATATTCAAACATACTGAAAGTAGTGTTAATGATTAAAATCATGAACTTGGAAGTTGTTCTCTAAATCCTTTGATAATTAGTAAGTGGAATCAAAGCACACACATAGCATGATTGAGTTTTGATTTTTGATCCTAATTTTGCATATGTAATATTTTTTTCTAATCATTAACTGATCTTAATGATGATGCCTAATCAAATAAGATAAGTAATTTAATTATCAGTCTGAACTAAAGTCTCTAAATTCTAACATATTGTTATGTTTTCCCTAAAAGTTGCCATTTGTTGAGGTCAACATACCCACCATTTTTTTAAAATGGGGACCCTTGTGTCAAATTATGTAAATTGGTACCTTAAAATTGAAAATTCAATTGATCAAAGTGTCACTAGCATGTTTTCACCTTTATTTGTTTTGAAGTTCATCCACACCATGGTCTGACTAACTTATTGGTTCATGATTCTAGTTTGACCCTATCTAAGTTTGTTATCATTTATTCTTCATGTTCATATTATAGCTTTGATAAGGTCTTTTTTGAATGTGTTTTCTAAATTTCATGATTTAATCTTAATTTGCTCCTTTACTAGCCTTTCATCTATATAAATTCAAGTTAAATAAGTTCATTTAAAGTATCATTTATCAATTTACAAAGACCATAAATAGGCTATAGAGACCCTATGGGGTGTCAAGAGTGATTGGATTAAGCATGAAATTGCATGGTATTTATCTAGTTCCTCATTGTGCTCATCTGGGCATTCTGATCTAATGGTAAAACATCTAAATGAACAGTTTTCAAGAGGTTATATTTTACATGTATAGATGTTTCAAAAGTAATGGTAAAATAAGTTTGTTCATCTTCATCTCTAGATTCGACGTGTCAATTTTTAGCTCCCATGATGAATCATGTCAAAATTTATATAGATCCAAAGTTGCCCTCCAAAGTGCTTTTGACTATGTTTTCCAGGTGCAAAATGAGCTCAGTAAGCATTTTAAAGAAGCCATATCTCTCATTCACTAAAACTTCAGATGAAACGGTTAAATGGGTTTGTTAACCCTCATAAAATAACTATATTCACTAATTTTTAGCCCATATGACATAACACATCAAAATTTATAGGCATGCAAAGTTGGCCACTCGGCCATATTTCACTATTTTTCTCATATAGTCATTTTCAGATAACTCAAACAAAACTTAGTAGGCATTTTCATGAGGTTATATCTCTCATGCACTGTAACTTCAGATAAAATATTCAAATGGTTTTGTTCACATTTACACAATAAATATTTTTTGTTAAATTTGAGCTCATCCAACATAGCGCATCAAAAGTTATGAGCATGCAAAGTTGGCTCCCAAGCAGTTTTAGGTTGTTTTCTTGACAAGTACATGGACATCATGCAAAATCATGAAAAAGGACTTATTTCAAAATTTTATAGGTGAATTTATAAATCTCTTGAGACCATTAGATCAAATGGGTTTGTTCTTTTTGGTATTAAGTCCATTCTCTGCTAATTTGGTACCTTGGTGAGTTTTGCATTTCAAGATATAAAATTGCAAAGTTGGCCAAAAAATAGAAGACAGTTATGCAGACGTCAAATTGAAGCCCATAGAAAAAATCATATGATTTTAAATTTTATGGTCTTTAGGGCATCAAATACAGTCGTGCAGACGTCACATGATGGTTTTGCAGACATCAAATTTAAGTCCATAGAAAACATCACGTGAGCTTAAATTTGATGATCTTTGAGATGTCAAATATGGTCATATGGATGTCACATGATAGTTGTACAAATGTAAAATTTAATTCCATGAAATGAATAATATGAGCTTAAATTTGATGGTCTTTGGAACATCAAATACGGTTGCATGGATGTCAAATAGGAGCTCAAACAGAGCCTAGTAGGCATTTTCAAGAGGTCATATCTTACAAGTGATGTATTTTGAAAAGAAATGGTCAAATGGGTTTGTTAACCCTCATGCAAGGAACATTTTTACCAAGTTTAAGCTCATGAAACATAGTTATTCAAAAGATATGAGCATGAAAATTTCCCCTCCCAACATTTTTTTATTGTTTTTTCAGATAGCCAATATTACAGAGTCCAAATTGAGCTTAGTAGGCATTTTCAAGAGATCATATCTCATAATCACTGTAGTTTCAAGAAAAATGGTTAAATGAGTTTTTTCACCTTTGTGCCATGACCATTTACACCAATTTTTCACTCATGCGACATAGTGCATCAAAATATATGGACATGCAAAGTTGCCCTCCAATGCACTTTTTTTTTTTTTTCTAGATAGCCAATTTTTAGGGTACAAATAAATCCTAGTGAGCATATTCAACAATCCATATCTCTCATGAGCTTCATTTTCAAGTAAAATAGTCAAATGGGTTTGTTAACCCTCATGCAAGGAACATTTGTGCAAATTTTTAGCTATGCAACATAATCATGCCAAAAAATACAAGCATGAAAAGTTTCCCTCCAAAACATTTTATTCTATTTTTTTACACTCAACCACTTGTCATATAGAGCCATTGGTTTTTAAATGGAAGGTTCCAGTAATTTGATGGTAAGGCTATGTAGCCTATAAGATTTTCATTAATGCAAATTTTTAAATGAAAACCAATTTTTTAATTGATTTTTAATATATGTCCAAGTTGAAGTAAAAACAAAAATATATAGCCACTCAATGTAAATACAGCCATGAGTATTTTTTTAGCAACAGCAAGGGGTTTCAACAACATAAGACCCACCAACCAACTAAAAATATTCTTTTTTTAGCAAATTTTTTAATATTCAAAAATAGAATCCTTTTTTGACATATGCTAGTTTATTAGCATGTTTGCCTATAGGTCAGTCCATTTTGGAAAAGCAAATGTATTCTAGAAACTTTGTAAAAAGGATAGTTGTCTTTACTTTTTTACATTTATTGTCAACATGATTAACCAGTATGTTGCCTTGTCCTTCTATAAAAGATAGTATTTTCATTTTATAGAAAGAGAGGGAGTTTTAGATCCAAAATTACTTTGTAAACTTGGAGTAAACAATACAAGCAAGAAATTTTGTAAATATTGTCTAGTATTTGTCTGTGTGTTTGTTGTCATGGATTTTCTCTCATTTGCTAATTCTGATTTCCAAATTTGAAAGGTTCTTATGGATTCTTAGTGTCCACCTTTAATTGTAGAGCTATTAACTTATGTCAATGCTAGGTTGACTGATAATCTTTAGTTTTATTTCATTTTCTTTTTCCTTCTTGCATCTAAGCCAATATTATTTGCTTGTAGAGGTATAATATTTAAAGTGAAATTGATTCTTATTTTCATTATTTCTATCTTCCTTATAAATTTTCCTGATGTGTGATGTGATTTGGGCTAAGATATCTCACTTTACATGTTGATTTTAAGTGCATGCTTGGATGAAATCTAATCTTTATAATGATGTTTGGATTGAAGATCAGTAATATTTTTTTCTGCCCTACCCTTCCTTTTATTCTTTTTGATTTGGATCACCTTAGTTTAACTTATCATTGTAAATATCCATTTTAAATTAGTTATTAATTTAATTCTTGATCATAATTCACTGTTCTTTACATGTTTTACCTTTATTCTACTAACAGATAATAGGATTATCATAACATGTAACTCATGTACCAAATTTTATAAATTCTAAAATGAGAAGTGTTTTTAAACATTCTAGACACTTGTGGTATATATTTAGGTATCAACAAAACCCAGGGGAACATTTGTGTCTACCACTGGCTCTAGGTCAAGTTAACCTATGGGGCAATGACACCAATGAGGAGGGTGTTCAATAGAAAGGAAGAATTTGGTTGGTTGAAACCAAGTCCTTAGGCACTCTGAGAAATGGAAAAGGGAGGCTTGGGAGTGATGTGGGGAGCAACAAGAGGTGTTGTAGGAGGCTGAGGATGAGTTTTGTTTTGCTTCTTTTTGGGCCTCTTACCCTGATCAACCTGTGTTGTTTCAGTGGAAGGAGTTGGAGTGGTAGAAGCTATAGGGAATGATTGAGGAATCTCTTAGGTGACTATAGGTGGCATTTATGTGGTTTGGGATGAGTGAATTATGTGCATGGGTTCACTTATTATTTGGTAAGTAACAATACTTATTAGATGCAGGGCACTGATAGGTATTTGAACCTATGGAAGAACCAGTAGGGGAATCATAGAGATCCTTATTAGAGGAATAGATTGGTAATATAGGAACTTACAGGTGAGAATGATGTGCATAATCAAAGCTAAAATCACTTACGTTAATTATGAAATGGGGGAAATAATTAAAAGGGGAGGCACAACCTAATTGGCTTATTATGGAAAAGGGAAACCATGGGGTGTTGTATTAGGTTGTTAAGGAATGTTGGGAGTAGGGGAAGGGATTTGTATGGGTATAAATTATTGGTCCCATCTTGTGCTTATCTCTAGGCTATTGTTGTCTAACCCTAGTTCCTACATGACCTGAGGTTGAGCTAGTAGGGGTTGAGTCATCCAAGCCTAAGCTATTTGAGGTTGAGTTATTGAGTAACAAGAGGTGGTGGAATTAGAGTATAGGGTTGGGGAGGTGAAATTGATGGAGGAAAATGTCAAGGAGGAGAAGGATTTAGGACCCCTTTTGATATCCTCCTTAATATTTGAGGAGGATTTACCTAAACATCTCCTCTATCCTGAGTTGATGTGGAGGAGGCAAGGCCACCCTAGGTGGATGGCCTAGGCTAAGCCTATTTTCCTTTTTTCTTCTTCTTGGCCTCAATATGGGTGAACACCTCTTGGTCATCTATAGGTTTAAGAAAGATATTATCTTCCTTATAGGTCTAGTGGCCATAATTAATGTTAATTTAGGTTTAATACCTCACACATACACCCTAATAATGATGTGTGAGTCCTAGTCTCTATGTTCGGCCCTACCCAGGGCATAGAAATCCCTTCATACTACCATCTTATATAAAGGGGGAGATTATTGTAAACATGGTGTTTGATTGTGATAGGTAAGGTTGGGCAAGCTTTCTAATAGAGGCTAATGCAATGGTCAAAGATACCTTCAACTAGTTGATAGGTGATCTATGTCTCCATTAGTCAGTTTGGGACTTGATAGGGTAGGCAAAGGGGAGTTTGGAGGGTGTTGGCCACTCAAATAATAGTGTCATCTCTATAGTACCATTAGTTACCAATGAGGTAAAAATACTCCCATATTTCCTTGGAGAGATTAGGCATGGCTTCCTCATTGATGGCCATATATACCACTTGGTAGAAGGACTCATAAATATTATGAATATGGTTCTCGTAATGGTGATCATATAGTTTATAAAAAATTACATGGACCATTGCATCTTTAGGAACCCATGATGGAAAGGTAAAAATATTGAATTTGAGTGTTGTGCATACTTCATCCACCAAATATCTCATCATAAGAAAGTTTCCTCCTCCCCAAGCATCTCCTACTACCTATTAGGAATAAAAGATAAATTAATATGGAACAATTTCACTAAATCATAATAACAAGAGCTATAAATAGAGATACATAAATAATAGTAATTAAAATTCACAAAAATAAGATAGGATTTAATGTGGTTCACCAAATGTGGGCTATATCCAATAAAAACACTTGTTTAGATCTTATTACAAGCCAAAAAGAGTACAATCCACTCTTAGATCAGCCTTCTCATAATTACAATGCATAAATATTATTTGGATCTACGCTCAACAAACTTTCCCCAATTTGCACTTGAATTCACATACTTTTTTCACCTTCTCAAACTCAGTTCTTATTATATATTACCTATTGTATGTCCATTTATATATAATTACATCAATAGGTAATCGACATAGCAGTTTTATAAAATAATGAGTACCAAAACCATAGGCCAAGTTAACCCATAATGGTTCTCCATTAATCATGGGTGATGACATCACATATATATAAGTATAGATAAACCCCGTATCTATACTCCCATGAAAATGGGTATCCTTAAAAATTGATAATATAGTAAGAGTGTACAATACATTTTAATGTACAATATTTGAAATACATTGTAATGTGTAAATAGGATCCACAACATAACACTGCCTTGATCAGTGTGAATTTGATCACACCCCCAATGTCTAAGACCTAATTTCCCTTAACGATTATATGTAGTAGGGGCATCCACAAAATATTAATGTTTACCTAGTTGGGTTCCCTAAATAATCAATCCAAAAATATCATCCTTATGTGAATCCCTTCCTTGAAGATGCAAATGGTGTAGGAGTCCACATCCATCTTGTTAACCCATTTAGCATCATCTAAGTTCTCTACCCAATCCTTCAAGAGATCATTTATCTATTAGGTGTTCATCCATGTGCTCATCATGGTTTAATCATAAGTTATTTTATACTATAGGAGGTTTTATTAGGCTTTGAATGCACTCCCTAAAATATCTGTGATCCTACATTGGGAACCCATAGAACACATCAGGTCATGAACACCATCCTACACCTACTTGGGAGTGAGTAGTAATTTTTTCAAAAAAAATTACATAAGGGAAGAGTTCTAGCTTGGTTACATCTCTATGTATCCCACACCTCTCATATGCTCAAAGGGCATCTTCTAATGTAGCCTCATATTCATCATTATTGGAAGAAGAGTTGGGCACCATGTCAATTACTTTGAACATATCATTATAATGCTTGAAGTGGGTTAGGCATTTAGGGAACATGGTGTCCCTATATTAAAGCTTGGATTTTGGGTTATAATATGAAGTGTCCATTGTAGAAATGGTTGGATTTGTTATGATAGGGAAATTGTTAAGAACCTATATACTAGAATATACAAAATACTAAATGTATTACTAAAATATTCTTTTTTGGCTACCTCCTTAGCAGAGTAATACTCTAATTGATATATTTGTTTGGATGATTTACAATGGCCTATTCCCTCTTATTTATACTATTCTAATCTATCCCGCTCTTCCTTTCTATGCATGTGGGATTATTCCTCTAATGCATTACTATTCATATTATTATTACATTCCACTATTCTACGCCCAATATACATTATATACCCCTACCTAGATATATTACATTCCAGCCCCCTTGACATGTTTCATCTCCAAAACATGCTAAGAATTACATATCAAAAATATGTACAAGACCAAATGGAGGCACATCCATGTTTCATTTTTTGCTTCCACTTCTTCCTCTTATGTTTGAAGATGAGTAGGTACATTTACATTGTAAAATCAAGAAATATAACATGAGTATGAAGTGCATAGAGTGTTATGGATGGAATAACCTTAGATTTAAAAATTAGGTGAGATTCAAGAACTAAAAGTTGAAAATTGACAATCAACATTTCAAAGGTAGAACAAGGGTGCAAAAAATAGTCTATCAAGTGATCTAATTGATGGAACATTTCATCTCCCTTAACATGATTTTTTGAGGGATTGGAAGCTTCAAGCCCCTGCATGGGTGATTTTTCCTTCTAAATGAAAGAGTTGGTGAAGAGAAGACCAACTGAATCAATATCTCTCAAGTGATGAAAATCAATATACCATGCACTACAAGCATTTGTAAACTCTAGCCAGGGAATGATTTTTGCTTCATATTCTTCAATTATAAGAAAGGAATCCACATACCATTCACTATAGTTATGCTCCCAATCTAACCATTGATTTATTTCCTCATCATATTATGTGGTTATATGGAAGTGAATCTTAATTATATCTAAAATAGCATTCATATTATTTAATAAATGCATTGCTCTGGATTAAATAGAAGGTTACATGACAATTTTTTTTTTACAACATAGTAGTAGTCACTAAAACTATGATAAATTTTACAATACTAAATAAAATTTAAAAATTCAAATTATTATGGAAATATAGAATAGAGGCACACCAAACCTAATAATTTTTTGTCTTAGTTTGATATTTTTGTGATAATTTTGAAGAAGAACAGTTAGGTTCTTTGAGGGCAAAAAATTGAAATCTGCACTTTTAAATTATAGATTTTGGGTTCAAATTACAACTACCTTTATAAAACCTACATTTAACAATTATAATCTCCTAATATATCCACAAAAATATCTTTCTCAACCCTAAAAAACAAGAAAACTAAAAAAATCACTCTAAAAAATCTTACACAAATGTTAGATCACTCTTATACACAACCCTTCCTATAACTCTCCAAATTGATGTTTCTACCCAAACCATGAAAACTCTTACACAAATGTTAGATCACTCTTATACACAACCCTTCATACAACTCTCTAAATTGATGTTTCCACCCAAACCATGAAATTAAACCAAATTTATTTCCTAAAATATAAAAAATAGAAATAATTTCTATCCACTTTCTGATCACCAGGATCCCATTAAGGCAAGGTGAGAGCATATAGTGCATAGAACTACAAAATCTTGCATAAACTTTTACTAAAATTAAAAATATATGAAAATTACCCTGGAAAGAGCTATGATACCAAATTTTAAGATCCTACTATCTTACATACATAAAATACACACAAATACTAACTATATTAATATTGTATTCTTTTTAGGGAAGGAATCACTCCACAAATCGTTTGCCACTTCGAATGGGATACCTCCTTATTGAACAAGGCTCAATTAAAATTATTTTTCTTGGATGCATTACAATGGAATATACCCCTCTATTTATACTATTCTAATCTAATCAACTCGTTACTCTTATGCACATGGTATTAAACTATTATTCACTAGTCTACTATTTATACTACTAATCTACCCCTCCCTAGATATATTATATAACTCTAAGTGAGAGAGGAACTAAGGGCACAATAATGAGTATAAAATGAGAAGGTTGACTCTAGGAAATTGGGAATAATAATGATAAATGAGTTTATCTTGGGGCACTTATAAGGATCCACAAATATCTCCTATATTGATGGTGTTTGGTGACTCACTCATCATGAACTCAAATACAAGTTGGTGACTTTATTTTCTCATTTATTTCCCAATATCCACTTAAACTCACTGATTCTAAATATGTGTTAACTACTAGATTTGGTGATTATGACGTGATGCTTTCAATTATCCAATCAGGTCCTGGTTTCTTATTTATTTAATGTTAGGAGTGTGGTAGGCACATAGTTATTTCATCCTTATGGAATCCCAAATAGATTTTATCTTGTGCCACATGTCAATCATTGATTAGTCCATAATGAAATAGTTACCACCTAGGCATGACCTAGTTCTTCACTTTTACATATTTAGGAGCAGGAGTTGCCAGCTGGAAGAGTAAAGTGACACATGGTGTCTTTTGATTAGACTTTTAAATTTGATTTTACCTCACTCTAACCACTTGGGATTTTTTCAGGCCTCTTCTTCCAGTTTGTGTGAAAGTGTTATGTGACATGGTCTGGTAGGTTAAGCTCTCTTAGGCTCTGGCATCTATATCAAGTCTAGGACATTAATAGCTTTGATAGTGGGCCACGTGATACCATTTCATTTGGTTAGGCTCTCCCAGTCTCTAATATCTTTGTCAATTTTGGGAGATTGACATCAGATCCACCCTATTGGTCTATTTCCTATAACATTGATCATCGAACTAGTCAGGCTTTCTTAGATTCTGACATCTATGTTAGTTATGGCAGACTAACAACTTTAACAATGGGTAATGTGGTATTTTCATTTTGTTTTTTAACCTATGAAAATAAATTAAAAAATACTAAGTAAAAATGGAATCCATTTAATCAAATAAGATTCTCACCTACCTACCAATGGAGCTTTACAAGTCACCATGTAGGACTCTGGGAACTTGAATATAAGTTCAAATATGTAGATAGATAGTTATCAAAATAAAAATATTCTAAGTGTGAAATTTATCTATTTTTATTAGGATGTAATAAGGAATCATTTGTGCTTAAACTCATCATTTATAGGGATATTTTAATAGGGATCAACTAGTATTATGAATACATTATATGCACGACAAAATTAGGGCCAAACAAAAATTTAAGGACTCTTAAAGAAATATGTCAATCAAGGAGAGATCAAAACTCTAGGAACCTTGAATTAGAAAAAATTTAAAGAGGGGTCCCTTACTTCTCAGAATAAGGGGGTGTGTTAGCCACAACAAATGATGACTTCCACAAGGAAAGTGGTGTTAAGTACTTAGAACCCAAATTATAAACCTTTGTTCCTACACAAAACATAGACTAAAAGAAAATATTTAGACATAAATAGAGAAATAAGGCACTAAATTAATTTTTATTAAGTGACCTACTAATATTTATATCCACAAAAGACCATCAATGTGTGTGAGGTGCTAAATTTATGCTTATAATATTTAGATTTTACTTAAATTAGTTTAAACAAAGATGGGTATTAGAACTTTTAAGATGGGGGCTAATTAGATAAATGGAATGGGGATAATGGTATGGGAATTACTCTACTTCTATCCAGGCATCTATATCCCTGATAGAGGTACTCAAGTCCAACTCAAGGCCTTGCTCCATTGCTAACCAGGTCAGAAAGCCTACAGTGGAGGTTGCCTGAATAACCCTTTCAAGGAAGACTTAGAATTTGGATTCCATAGTTTTAATTTAATTTTTTTTTTAAATTATTATGAAAATATTTTGTAATTATATTCATCTATTATTTGGGAGCAATGCATGGGTGGTGGGATGTTCAAAAATATCTAAATACCCATAAGATCTTAGACTGGTTCAGTGATCCCATGTTTCATCAAGATGTTTTATTAAGTGTAGCTTGATGGATTCTATTGAGAAATATATTTGTTATAAAATCCACTTAGTCTATTACAAATCATTGGCCTTTGATATCTGAAAATTAAAGTACTACTCATAATCTTTGAATTGTTTCAAAATGAAATCTCACCTTTAAGGTTTTTAAAGTCTAAAATTGTACCTTCTACACTTTCCCCATTATTTAAAGTGGTTGTCACCCTTTTCTAAGCTCAGTTCTTCTTCATGAATAATATCATCCATTGAATGTATAAGCTAGGGTAAGGTCGGTAAGAGATAAATAAATAACAAAATCAAACACACAACCAAAAGCAAACTAGTCTACTATATACATTGCCACCTTCACTGAGGTTACTCTAAAACTACATTGGAGGGGACAACTAAGATGTAATGTTTCAAGAATTTTCCATTCCTAGGTAGTGGGAGGTCATTTCCTTCAATGTATTTGAGGTTAAAATCATTCTACGTAAGTAACTCAACTAAATGGTAAGGTTTGATCCAAAGAGGATAAAACTTGACATGTTGGCCCTTCTTTTCATGGGCTTTATCCCATAGCAGAAATAGATCAAAAATCCTAAAGTACTTAACTTTGGCCCTTTTTTAAAACCATCACTTGATAGTGATCTAATGTTTTATAAAACTTAATAAGGCTTCATCTTTGGCTTCTTCTAACTGGATAATGTCCAAGAGCCTGGATTTCACTTTATCATCATATTCCTTGTACTTCTGCATAAACTTGTAGGTAGGGAGTATGAGTGTAACTGGAAAAACTAGATCTAATCCATAAATATTAGAAATGGTGAGTTTTTAAGTACTTATTTATACTTGGTATAGTCATCCCATAGATCAAATTTTAGAAATGAATGTCATTCTTGAGGATTCTTATCTGCAAACTTATTGATGGCATCAATCAAGTTTTTTTTAGTTGATTATGCCAATATATTCCCTTGAGACTAGTAATTAGATGAGAATCTCAAATTGATCCCTTTATTGTATGCCCATTCACTGAACTATGTGGATAGAATGTGGGACCATTATCACATACTAATGAGATAGGGGTCCCAAATTAAGTGGTTACATTATTTTCCATGAATTTAATGACTTTATTTGTAGTGTATTTATTTGTTGCCACTACCTCAGTCTATCTTATACAATAATATTTAGTCATAAGAAAAAAATTATGGCCTATTAAGTATTTAGGGTTATTGACCCCACAAAATATATTCCCTATTAGGTGAATGGTGTTCTTTAAATGATGGGCTACAATGGAATTGTAGGATGGGTTTTTATTTTGGTTAAGGTCTGACACTAATGGCTTGTCTTGACATGAGCATGGACATATTTGAATAAGGTAGGCTAGTAGTAGCTTGTCTAAAGTATCTTATGTTTTATTGTGTATTTTTTAGGATGGACATCACCCATATTCTCATTGAAATTAGACATTAATTCTTTGGATTCAGCTTATGATAATCATCTAAGATAGACTCCTTTGTGATATTTCCTAAAGATAACTCCTTTCTTCATCATATATTATGTTGCCTTTAAAATAAGGGCTCTTTTTTGTATTTAATTTATCCTAGAAGGTGTTTTTCTATAGAGTATGTAATGTACAACTAAGGCATACCAATCCTACTATAATACTAGTTCCTAGTCTAACTAGTTAATAGTGATCCTCAAATCAATTTTTATTATCAATTGAGTAAGGCCTTGCCTTCTAACCATCTTGGTAGGCTTTATTTCTATATCATACTCCTATATCTTAGTTATCCATCTACCTCTATGTTTTCCCAATTCATTCTGACCCAAAATTTACTTGGTGGCTAGGTTTGGCATGATTACATGCACCTTATTCCAAAGAATGTAGTGCCATAGCTTTTTTACAACCTTGACAAGTACATAGGCATTCTTTTTCAAAGTGGAATATTTTAATTCTGCATCTTTGATATTGGTGCTCATAAAATCAATACGGTTTTCTTATCCATCAAATCTTTTCATCAAATAGGTAGTGATGGTGTACTTGAAGGTAAAGGATAAATTTGGAAATATTTCATGTAGTCTAGATTGATTGGCATGGGTACTTGCATGATAGAATCTATTAAATCTTATAAATCCCTCTTTGATTTGGCATGCCACTTGAGTTTTTCATCTTGTTTCAACATAGTGTTCAAAGGCTTTATCATCTTGTAAAATCTAGAAATGAACTTGCAAACAAGATTTATTTTCCCCAAGAAGGATTTTAAATCTTATGATCATAGGAATCCAAGAAGGTAGGTTAATAAATTTTAATTCAAGCAATAAAAACTTCAATAAACACACTAAAACTTACACCCCAAGCCTAGATCTTAGGGGCGAGCTTAGTTAATAAAACATAAATGAAAGCACAACTAAAATGCAAATGATAATGAATTCTTTGCCTTCCTTGGGAGATACAAATGCATTGTTGAGTGGCTTGCTCAATTTTTGTATCAAAGAGTCTAAGGTAAAATGGAAGTGTGTAACTCCTTCTCTCCTTGGAACCATATGACTTTGATTTGGCTTGTTGTAGCTTGGCTCAAGATTTTGGCATTATAGCATTGCTTGAAATAAAATAAATTATGTCTCTCTCAAAATTTGCATTATAACTTTGGCTTATGAGAGCTTTAAATTCATTTTTGCATGATATCTTTGTACCAAAATAGATTAAAATTCACTTGGCATGGCATTGTATTTATAGCAAATGGATTAAACTCCAACCCAAGGAGAGTTAAGGTGGATTTTAAACATGGAATGGGTTCAAACCTAACCTAAGTGAGTCAAATATAACCTTAATAGAGTTTATAGGTGTCAATTAATCATGATTATCAATAAATAGGCATGGGTCTCCAAAATAGATATTTTAGGATATTTTCAAAGATCTTGACAACACATAAGGGCAATGATGAAAGGCTACAATATTTTGAATTTTTGAATTTCCTTTTTTAGTTATTCATTAATTTCAAATGGATAAATCAACTAGACATTTAATTTGGTTTAGATTTTTAATTAATTTTGATTATCCAATTAATTCTTTCAAGATTTAACATTTGTTCATGTGCCCCACTTAATAGGTCCATAGGCCAAATTGACTATTATAATGTCGTAGGATGATTAGGGATGAATTCATGAGAGGTTATTGTTGCATATATTAGGTTTAGACACCTAAATATGGCCATAGATAACCCCCAATCAGGATTTTGACAAATTTCCACCTAAAATGCATAATTTGGCCTTAAAACACTAAAACATGCTAAATGATGTGAAATTGGCATATTCAAGTGTTGATTTTGGCTAAGGTATCCCTAAATGGGGTAATGCAATTTATGGGCCAACTAACTTTGATCAGATCATTTTGAGTCAAAGTGATAATTTTTCACCTAGGTGCTCTGGATTGATCTTTCCTATCAAATATCTTGCACAAGACACATGCCTTTATTATTTATTATTGGTAAAATCCTAAATGGGAATAAAGTTTTAATGCATCTAATAGTTAATTTTAATTCCAATCCAATCAAATTTTGGACTAATAACAAGGCATTCTAATCAAATTGAATAATTTTATGCACAAAGTGCTTAATCATACTTAAGAGCTAATTAACCCAAATCAAGGCCTAATCAAGAATTCCATAGAAAATTGTTGAAAAATTATTTTTGGAAATGAATATTGAATATGTACATCATCAGGTGACCTCATTTCTTGGGACAACATCCCTAGGCCATAAATGCCACAAATATTAAGATTCATGCATCCCATGCCTCATCAAAGCCCTTCATACCTCTTAATTTCCCCTTCATTAAATGTCATGATGAGGATAATTATAAAATTAATTCCAAAAATTAAATTAATCCTCAACCACACATCTTAATCTCAGGATGGACAGTTCAAGTTGATTTTATACATTTACAAAAATCTATAAATAGAGAGGCCATGAACATCATTTCTAAGTTATTTTGGTACAAAGTTATTATGCTTAAATATATTTTAAGGACTTGATAATGCAAATTTATAATTCTAAATTGATTCCAATCCAAGCCAAGTC
The DNA here is from genome assembly GCA_037957365.1 of Torreya grandis. NCBI lineage: Eukaryota > Viridiplantae > Streptophyta > Pinopsida > Cupressales > Taxaceae > Torreya > Torreya grandis. The sequence continues at coordinate 1,205,134 of JARHVA010000622.1, forward strand.
AAAGCCACAAGGTGCCAAGGAGAGATGGGGGTAGCCAAGTTTCCATTGCCAAGGACTTCATCAGAACAAGTCAAGCAAGCCACTACTACAAAGGCATTTGGAGCATCCAAAGAAGGTGAAGGAATTATTGTGTTTTCATTCCTTACTTTTTAGTTGTGTTTGTCATTTGTTTTTGTTAACTAAGCTCTCCCTAGTGTCTAGGCCTAGAGATGTTATGCTATTAGTGTGTTTATTTCATTTTATTTTTATTCTAGAACTAACACCATACTAACCATCCTCTCTTGAGTAAAATTACTAAATCACATAATGGCACACCTGGTGGGACTAGACATATCTCACACCTGAATAAGATCATTTTGTAACGCTAAAATATTTATTTAAGCCTTTAAAACTCTTGTAAATTGGTTTTTTAACTTTATTTTATCATTTTTGTTTTCCACAGTTTTATATAGTGATCGACGTCAGCAAGCAATACTGACATCGATTACCTACTTAACCAATGTCCATTAATAAAACCAACATTGGTTAGATCTCAGTTAGCTAAAGTAACTGACATCAGTTGTAATAACCAATGTTAGTCACTATGTTTTTCCAAAAACATAGACCTAAGAGCTACTTTTTCAAAGTTCATTGTTTCAAGATAAAAAGAGCTTCAAAGCTAAAGGACATGCTACTAATTTTACTATAGGACCAAGCTTGATATTTGTTAAAAACATGCTTAAATCACCTTTGCATGCTTAAAAATCAATTAGGAACCTTGTTTTGGTGTTTAACAATGGACTTAGATGATTTGGTGAATGTTTTCATAGTTTTCAACTAAGACTAAGGGGTCAAATGAACACCAACAAATCTTTCATTTTGGGTTTAAAATTGAACACACTTATCAATTTTTGTTTTCAATAGTTGTTTAATCAAATCTTTGTCTGGCAAAAAGAGGGATGTTGTGTGTATGCTCTTCCATTTGTCACCTATAGGGAACCCTTGGAATCAAAAGTGCCATTCCTATTACACATAGCCTAGTTCAAGGCTTAGAAATAAATTCATCTAAATCACTCCCCAAAAAATCATCAAAGTTTGGGTGACCTTGAAAATGACCCTAAAGTCTTTCTATTTCATGCTTTCTTTATTTTTATGCAAACTTGGCCTGCAAGGGGGACTCCATCACCTCTTTTAAATTCTTTAGGGAAGCTTTGACCTAGGGTTTCATCTCCCTACATTGACTTCATTTTGATCTTTTGGAGTTTCACATGAGACATAGTGGCACTTTGGACATCGCACTACACTGAGCAAACAATAAGATGTAGTGGTTGTAAAAGGGACTAGACCTTTTTGCAACAAGCCAAGTGATACAGACCCAAAATTCATGCTTTTCTTTTGCATTATTTATCATAAAAGTCATTGTGTAATTTATTCTCCTAAATCATTTGAAAACTTTTTTGATCTTAGACAAATCCCCACTTGTCATGGAAGTATTTTTGGTACAAGGTGCGCCTCAAGGTCCATGTCATAGTACTGTCATTTGAGAGAATGGGGGATGTAAAAACTCTACTATATAATGCACATTTACTTTTGGATAAACACTTAAAATCCTCTCAAATGATGTATATTAATGGATTCCAACAATACTAAGCAACCTTGTCAGTTTAGGATCTAAGAATGATTAATTAGTTGGTCTTGTACTAGTTTAAAGTCTTGTTAGGAGTTAAAACTTGGTTTAAAAAAACAATCCAAACCAAACACATAGTCCAAATTTTCCTTTGAACAAAGATGAATTATGCTGCCCACATGAGATCATCAATTTACCTTGTTTAAAATTTCATCAAAAGCTTGAGAGTCATATCTTCCACTTTAGCACAGTTATGCTACCCAATTGAGTCTAGACCTTTACCAAAGTTGTCTAAAAGTCTTTCACTTATAACTTAATTCAAAATTTCACCTTTATAAGTTTATAAGGTTGATGTGTTAAGTGGGTTCCCCATTTGCACTAAACTTGAGGGAACTTAGGTTTAATTTCCAATTCGGTTTGAAGGTTGTTTAAGACTCATAATCATTATCAACATTTGATAGACTTAAGCTATTTTGTGCTAAACATTTGTACTTTAAGTCTATGCAACACAACATTTTGAGTCAATAAAGGTAGTGTTATGTTTTCAAAATTTTAGGAAAGTGTCTTTGCCTTAGATATTTTTTGAAACAAACCTTTTTATCACACCTTTTTGGGTAGTATAGCATCATTACGCCACCCAAAACATTTTGAATATTATTCATAAATCCTCTTACATAGAGTTCCAAATTTGTTCCTACATTTTTAGACCAATACAAGTATACTTTTTGTGATATTTTGTCTAAATCACAACTATAATGATCACCTTTGTCTAGATTGTTTGTCAAAAGAACCTAGTTTTATACCATTTTCATGAGAAAATAAACTATTTCTAAAGTGCCTTTTGTTTCATACCTTATACCTAGTTGATCAAGTTCATGTCCAAGAATAAAATTCCTAGTGTTTGTTAGAAGTGTTTCAAATCCATTAGATTAAAACTTTCATCTATTTTTAAAGCCTAGATTTTGATGCCATTTGGCTAACAGTCCTAGCACATGCCTTGTTCGAGCCTAACTTTTGATGTTACATTTGGCCAAAAGACCTAGCAACTTTTAAATTCCTATATTAGACTTATTTGAAACACTTTGACCTTAGAGTTTGGCATTTTGATTTTTTGGGACCATTTACTTGCTTATCTTTGTGTTAATAGTGAAACATTAGATACTTCACGCTAGCTTGTTTCCTCACAAACCTTTGCATAAACTTATTGATCCTTTTGAAAAATCTAGACCAAGTTGGAACATCATCTATTTTAGACATTGTCCTTTTTAGAGTTTGTAAAAATCTTTGACCTTTTATCACAAATCATTGAATATGCATCCCAACATATATTCCTACACTCGTAGTGGACTCATGTACAATCTAGGGATTAGTAATGTGGTTATGTAAGATGAAATGGTGCAAGACCCCTATGTGGATAATATTGCTTATGAGATGGATTCTTATCCCCTTTATATTACTCAATAAAGAACACAAAGCTAAGATTCATTGGCCAACTATTTGGTTAACACACCACCTTATTCAAAATAGGACCAAGAGCAAACCGTGTAATACCTAGCTATAATACATATAGTAGATGAACTAGTACTTCAACAGTCATATTCTAATAATACGGCTTCCACGTATGATACTTTTTTTTTTAGTGATATTTTTTAGAGAAAAAATATGAGATTTTGGTTAGAGCTATAGAGGTGGGGGCCATGTTTCCAACAGACTTCCCCCATGAAAATTTACCATGTCTAGTAAGAGTGCCCCACAATATCATTTATGATCAATAGGCTTCTTCTAGATATCCTATGTCTCTAGTCCAAACAACATACCAATATCCTAATATATTTGATCAAGGAAAAAACATCATGGAAGAACACTTTAACTAAATCTAGATAGCATATCCAACATATCTAAATCTAGAACATGATTTCAATCAGAACATGGTAAGTAAGCCTCTTATTGACCTAGTTACTTCAATAGGAGTGTTGATAAATTTAACTAGACAAGAGAACCCAAATTTTGACCCATTCATACAAACTATTTTAATAGATAACTTGATGAATATGCCTATTATTGAAGAAGTATCTTTGGCCTCTACACTGAATAGTGAGCCAAATGTAGTAGATAATATGCAAACAACATCCAGTCCTGATCAAAGTGGTACTAATGCACAAACAACTAGCCAACAACATGTGCCTGTAGTTAATCCTATGAATAGGTCATCATACCAAGGAGTGGGAGTTTTCTAAACCCCAACCTCAATTGACTGCTTCCTCAAATATACAACCTATGGGATTAGGTAATCAAACAATGGCCAATATCATGCCTCAATGATAGAATGTGATGAATCTTACTCCTCAATAAGTAATGAGTAGTATTCCACAATAATAGTGCCAATCTAGTGTATCAATGCAATAGAGGACAAATACTATGCCACCTTAATCAGGGGTAACAAATGTTCCACCTCACCAAGTAACGACAAATATACCTCTTCAATCACAGACTAATATGCATTCCAAAACCAAGCAAAGACTAGTCAACAACATGCAAATATTGGTCAATTATAGATGTTAATTTTGTAACCTACTTTCACTTCCTTAGAGGGAATTTTGAAACAAGGAGGTCCCCATGTTTCTCGAGTACCTACTAGATAACCGTTGGTTCAAAATGTGCCATAAATCTAGAGATAGGGTCTTGGTCTACAAGTTGCCACTCAACAACAAGGTTCAATTAGTCAGTAGCATGTCCCTTTTCAACCATAGTAGGCACAATATAGTTATATACCTCCATCCCAACCATAAAATCCTCCAAGTCAAACCTTTATTGCTAACTCAAACTAGAATATCACATAACCAAGTGTGCAATTTCAAGTACATCCTAATCCATGTATGCATATTTTTGGTCCATTCCCCAACCAAGCTAATGTACCCCAATAGTTAACCCCATCATACCTTGGTCAAAATATTCCACTTGTGACCTCCCAACCATCTATCCAAACATAAATTCTCCCTCAAATCAATATTCCTTCCAGTTTCTTATCCCAAGAATTACAACAAATGAAGGATGTAATTGTTACCATTCAAGTTGGTAAACAAACTAAAAATTTCAAATTGGATGACGTATGTTCCTATCCATTCAATATGGAGTATTTGTAGATACCATTTCCTCTAGGATACGAACCACCAAAATTTGATAAATTCAAAAATAAAGGTGACCCTAAGGCTCATTTGACTAAATTCTTCATCACATGTCAACCAGTGGCATATAGCAACATATACCTTTGCTATTATTTTCAAGAAGCTTGGCTAGACAAGCCTTGGAGTGGTTTTTGAAGTTTCCCAAAAATTTAGTAATATATTTTGATGATCTTTTTGATAATTTTGTGTAGCACTTTTCCTATAATCTCAAGCATGAGATTTCATTGGTGGATTTAATGCAAGTAAAGAAAAAAATGGTGAGAGTTTTGGAAGTTATTTATAGTGATGGAGAGACCTTGCGAGCTATTTCACCCATAGTTTACCAAATAAATAATTATCCACTATGTTTACCAAAAATTTACATAGTGAGATAGCTTATCATTTGGAGCTACAATGTGCACATACGTTCAAGGAGATCATTGATAAAGGTTTATTGATCGAGAGGGCACTCATTAATAAAAGGGTCATCAAGCTTAATTCAACTAATTAAAATCAAGGTACCAATCAAAGAAGTGACCAACATCAACACCCTATTCAAGTGAAAGAAACATAACTAGCACAAGCTAATAACCATGAAAGATCGAAGCAATTCAATCACAATAGGAATGTTGTGGAAAATGGAGTAACCAAATCGTGTTATGTCCAAACTATGAAAACATCATTTTCACCACCTTTTTAGCTTAATCCTACCTAGAAACCACTCCAACAAATATCTTAGGCACAATAACCAAGAGCTACACAACAAATACAATAGCCTATACCATTGCAAACCCCTCCTCTTAGAAGAACCATGCCTACACATCGTATCTTTAGTGACTTAGGAGAACCTATTGAGTCTATATTTCATAAGCTTGCTACCACTAATCTGATTAGTTGGCCTATACCAAAAAATTATTTGCAAGGTATTATTTATCCTAATTGGTATTGTGAAAATGAATTTTATGACTATCATATGGTCAATAGGCATAATCTATGAAGATGTGTCCAAATCAAGCATTTAATTGAGAATATGTTGGAGAATGCAGAAATAAAATTGGATAATATTACTTCCACTTCTAATTAAACTCTTGGGATTTATCAAAACCCATTTCCATAACATAAAAATCAATAGCAATAGAATAATCAACAATAATAATAATGGCCAGTGTAGTAGCAAAATCAATAGTATCAAAATCAAAGGCTGAACCAGTGGAATCAACAAAATCAGCAATAGAACCCATAATGATAGAACAATGGATAAAACCAAGTTTAGAATGGTAATAACCAATAAACCTACCATGCATTTTCACATTACTACAACAAGGTTTTAGGTCATATTATAGGGGGTAGCATTAATACCATCTCCATTAATCCTAGACCAAGCACTAATCAGCTTAGACAATTACTAAATAACAACAATATTTATCCAAATTATATGGATAATCTTTCTTTGACCTGGGAATGCATATAGGCAAACCAAAAAAATAAGACTTCCCCTTTTAGACCTTGTATCGACAACTTATCCTTGCCATGTGACCACATGCAAGTGTACTAGCAACTGAGACTTGTCCAGTCTGGTCCCACACCATTCCCAACATCACTTAACAATAATGGTCTAGTATTTAATCTTGATTATGCAATCACAACTTAGAGGTTGAATATTAATATCTTAGGCCCATAAGCATTCACCACTTTGCCTATCATCCAACCAACTGTTTAGCCTCAAAATAAACCATTCACTATTGACCAATACAAAAAAATTGATATTGTGGAACAATTACAAAAAACACCAGCACAAATTTCTATTTTAGATTTGCTATGAATGTTAATAATCCAAAAAAATATCTTGAATGTGTTTGTGACCCAATCCACTATTTCTAGTGACATATCCCTTGAAAAATTTCAAGCTTTGGTTGGACACCTAGCTCCAACCCAAAAAATCACATTCAACCAAAGTGATATGTCTTCTCTTGGCCCACTTCATAATAACTCATTATACATATAAGTTTATATCAGATGGAATAAAATGAAACATGTCATTATAGACAATGGATTTAGCCTCAACATAGTGTCTTTAAAGCTCATCAAGCTTCTTGGGTACACAATGGTAGATCTCAAACCAAAAAAAATAACTATCAAAGCCTATGATAATCAAGAAAGAGAATCGCAAGGCACCATTAGTTTGCCAATTATCATTGGGCCTTTGACCCATGATACGCTTTGCCATATGCTTGATCTTGAGTTATCATAAATCATGCTTCTAGGTAGGCCTTGGTTACATGAGATTCATGCAGTCTTGTTAACACTACACCAATGTATCAAGTTTTCCCAATCAGGGATGGAACTAAATATCCCTGGAGATTTACACCCATATGAGCACTGCAAGCATCTTGAGGCCAAATTTCAAATCTATAATTATCAGTACGGTATGAATCCAAGTTCCCAGTAGGACAAAGGAAAGGATATACTTATTGATCCTTCACCAGATAATTGTATAGATACTAATACCTTGGATTCCCTTTTCCACATGCCACCTCTTGAAGCTTCTAATCATTTCACCATTTTAGATAATGGACCAAAAGAGTATGCAACCCATGATACATTCCATATTGCCAATTTTCTTCAAAATATAAAAACCTTTGGGCATCCTAAAGTCATTCCACATATGTATTGGTAACAAAAGAACAAAGATAAAGGGCATGTAACATTTTTACCAGCATTTGGCCTAGAACCCAACCCTCTTGAAGGGGATGAAATATGTTTATACAATGACAACCAGGATGATTTTTATAAAATTAAAAAGTATCCTATTCCTAATAGGATCATGGAGCATCATAATTATGAAGGAAAGGGCCTCATATTGAATCAACAAGGAACCATCAAGCTAATTTCCATGACTAAGTATGAAATATCTTATGGAATTAGATTTAAACTTCCTGGGAGTGACCCCACATATCTTATTCAAACTCCATTACTAGTGACTAGTGATGATGATGTTGATAGTGAAGAAAAGTCTAATCATAGCCTCACCTCTGATAACCTAGCTGAAACCAACCTTTTTGATATCAATGCCATTTATACCCTTACCTTAGCCATTCATCACAACCATTTTTCATTATATTATCTCCAACTAATAGATTGGGACCAACAAGAATCTAGTCTACCAATTGATGAGTTATAAAATGATGAGGTATTCTATGACTTTTTGGGCCTTAGAGATGATGTTCCATTGGGAGATCACAAATCAAGATTCTCAATCACATTGGATCCTGTAGCCTATTTTGGAGAGTGAGAGAACACCCTTAGCCAAAAACAAATAAGTAAAACATTAAGGTCCCAAAATGAAAACCTCTTTGAGGCCCTTTCTGACCAAGGAACAATTAAAAATAAAGGCCAGCCTAGTGGTGAAAACTTGTTTCAGGCACCATTAAATGGGTGTGTTCATTCTTCTTCAAATTTAGACTAGGAGACCACCAATGATGAACTTGCCTATGGATCATATTTTAGCTATGAGAAACAACAAGTATTTGATCAAATTATTGAAGAATTTTTGACTATTTTTGTCACATGGGTAGATCTTCCATTAGGGGACTCAGATTCATCATGCCTAAGAGAAGTTGAAAAGCAAGTCCTAATGGAGGACCCTAACATGATTCAATAGTTCATGTCACTTCCTACTCTCCTATAAGACTATTTGACCCTTCTAGTCAAAGTTACAATAGAAGTAAATATCGAGACTTCATCAAACTTGAAATGGATAAATTAGGTGTGTCCCTCACTAAGGAGGAACGTGATATCTTTATAGCTCTATTGAGAGAATTTATAGGTATATTTGCATGGGCCTATTCTGACATGCTAGGTTTAGACCCTGCATTGGTTCTGCACCACTTGGTGGTTAATCCTGATGCCAAACTAGTAAAATAAAAGCTACGTAAGATGCATCCTTACATTATTGTATTGGTAAAGAAAGAGTTGGAAAACTCTTAGAATTAGGATGTATCTGATCTATTGACTACTCAAAATGGATCTCTAATATGGTCCCTCTTATTAAAAATCTTGAAGGGATTAGAATCTATAATAATTTTTGAGACATCAACAAAGCTTGTTCTAAAGATGATTTTCCCTTGCCTAATATCGACATGATCATCAACTCCGTGGTCAGTTATAAAATGCTTTCACTCATGGATGGATTTTCAATATACAACTAGATTAGAATAACACCAAAAGACCAACATAAAATAGCATTCACTACTCCATAGGGAACATTTTGTTATCAAGTAATGCCATTTGGCCTTAATAATGTTGGAGCTACATATCAAAGGGCCATGATTGTTATATTCCATGATATGATGCATGATATGTTGAAGACTATGTCAATGACATATTAGGAAAATCTAAAACTAGGGCCGACCATCTAGCAGTGTTATTTAAGATATTTGAAAGATTACAGGAGTATAAAGTTAGACTCAATCCAAATAAATGTGTGTTTGGTGTAACTTTAGGAAAACTACTTGGCTTCATCATGTCTCATAGAGGTATTGAAGTTGATCTAGCTAAAGTCCATACTATAACCAAGATGTCACCACCAACCAATTTAAAGTAACTCCATAGTTTTTATGGAAAGATCAAGTCAATCTAATGCTTCATCTCTCAATTAGCAGACAAGTTCCATCCATTTACACACATTTTAAAGAAAGGAGTTGCATTTTATTAGGATGATCACTGCCAAACAGCATTTCAACAACTTAAAGACTATCTTGTTAATCCACCTATTTTATTACCTCTTATGCTAGGGAATCCATTTTTTTTATACCTATCAACTACTGATCATGCTCTAGGAACACTCTTGGCTCAACATGATGACAAAGAAAAGGATCATGTCATATATTACTTAATTTGTACTTTGGTTACACATGAACATAACTATGCACTTGTTGAAAAAGTTTGTCTGACCATGGTTTTTTTAGCTCATAAATTGCACCATTACATGTTAAATAATAAAACCATGTTCATTTCAAAAGTAGATCCACTCAAGTATCTACTATCTAAAATAGCTTTGCAAGGTAGAATGGCTAAATAGATCATGCTTCTCAATGACTTTGACATAGATTATGTCAATCAAAAGGAAATCAAGGGACAAGTTCTTACAGATCAACTTGTTGAAGCACCTCTCATAGACATATAGCCACTCACATTTCAATTTCTTGATGAATTGATAATGACCATCATTAACACACCCCTTGAGGAGCAACCTTGGAAGCTATATTTTGATGGTTCATTTACTGCACATGGATCAAGGGTAGGCCTATTGTTTATTACACCACAAGGGGATCTAATCCCTAAATCATTCAGAATCAGCTTTTCTTGTACAAACAACATGGCTAAGTATGAAGCACTTATTGTAGGACTTTGATAAGTAGTGCATTGGAATATATCTCATCTTCAAGTTTATGGTGATTCTTAGTTAATCATCAATCAGGTTATAAATCATTTTTAGACCAAAGATGATAAGTTGGTTCCATATAAAGTCATGGTCAACACTCTTAAGTGAAAAATTATCAATATTCAGTTTAAGCACATATCAAGGGTTAGTAACAAAACTATAGATGTCATGGCTACTATTGGCTCTCTGATTCGATAAATAGATAAGCTAGAGAGTATTAGTTCCTCATCAAGAATTTATCAGCACCAACTCATAAACCTTTAACTATTTCCATGCTTGGTGATATTGTTGGTCTTAATTCTATCTAGTACTTAGACCTTTACAACTACCTTCATGACCAAATTCTACCACCTAACCTATCTTGAAAACAAACCAAAACCTTTATTCATCATTCCACTTGTTATACTTTACTTGGATCCACCCTTTACCATCATAGTTTTGATGGAAATCTACTTCCTTGTTTAACTTCGACAGAGTATACATTAGCATTAAGAGAAGTTCACAAAGGAGTATTTGGTGCTCATTCTAGCAGGGCAGTCCTATCCAAAAATATTTTACATACTAGTTATTAAGGGCCTACAATGGACATAGATGCCACTGCATATGTAAAAAAGTGTGACAAATGTCAATGGCATGCTAATCTGATTCATGTCCTAGCAAAAATTTGAAATCGATGTTGACACCATGGCCATTTTCTACATGGGGACTTGACCTCATTGGGAAGATTAACCCCATTTCATCTAATAGACATAAACATATCCTTACCACCACTGAGTATTTCACTAAGTGGGTTGAAGCTATACCCCTCACTTACGTGACTGGAAAAAAAATTTCCAAATTCATTTTCAACCACCTCATTTGCCACTATAGTATCCCCTCTAACATTATATATGATAATATAGGATCATTTAAGAATAAATATATAGAATAGTTATATACTAAATACAACATCACACAACATTTTTCTATAGTATATTACCCTCAAGGTAATGGCCAAGCCAAGGCATCCAAAAAAACCATTATCAACATTCTCAAAAATATTCTCAATGATGTTGGTTGTGATTGGCACCTCCATATATTCTCTATCCTTTGGGCATACCGTACCAATCATCATACCCCCACAAGAGCCACTCCATACTCACTTATTTATGGTATTAAATCCATCCTTCCCATTGACATAAAATTACCTTCACTACGCATCTCTTTCAAGCATGTCTTAGATGATCATGACTATTGTGTAACTCACCTATAAGATCTATATCTACTTGATGAAAAATGCATAGCCATGCTCAACAATCTTCAAGCATAATAGAACTAACTCAAAGGTCACTATAATCAGTGTGTTAAGTATAAGACATTTAAAGTTGGTGATCTTGTTCTTAAAGAAAACCAAAATAATACCATGTCTGAGAAGAAGCATAAAGGTAAATTCAAACCAAATTGGATAGGGCCTTTCATTATCACTATAGAATATGGATCAGGAGCATACAGGCTTACCACACTAGACAAAGGTGAACTTCCATAGCTGATGAATATTAGTCATCTCAAGTGGTATTATGCTTAAATTCTATGGTTTATTGTTTATAAGGACCATTTTAGTTATGCCATTTTATCACTATTATTCTTTGTATAAATACCATCCTTATCCATCTCCTTTTCATATCCACTTTCTACTTCCATTTTATTGACCCAGTATCTTCTAAATCCTATCCCATTTGACCTTGGTTTTTTTCATTCATTATACATTTTTAGCATCAAGGTATCTGATCAATTCATCAGTTAGTTCAAGTACTTTAGATAGAGATCATATTTTGGGATAGTGTGATAGAAGTTTTTGTAGTTACATCCTTTATTTTTTATTATTTTCTTACCACCGGTCTTGCTACTAATTATAACCACCTTTAGTAAAATTAGTACCATTGATCTATGCCATTGTGTCCTCATTATAACCACCTATGGGAAAACTAGGGGTAACATTAAGCCTTAATGTACCAACTTACCACTTTTTATGCCACATTGTGCCTTTTTTTACCAATTGTTCCTATTTTGTTTGAATTGATTGCTACACTAGTTGAGTTTCTCTATTGTAAGGGTAGAACTATAGTGACTTGAGGTCCTACTCTAGGACTATGTAGGTAGCGCTCAATACTTATTGAGGTTGAATCAGTCACCTTAAGCCATGCTCTCACCATTTTATGAGCAACCTAAGCCACACTCTTGCCATTTTGTGAGCAATGTAAGTTTAAACATTCTTGTCATTTAGAAAGAAACCTAACCCATGCTCTTGTTGTTTTGTGAGCTTGAACCATTTAGTGGAGATACTTCAAAAAATTATTAGAAAAGAACAAAAACATTGACCACTTCTTTTCCTTAAATATTCTGGGAACCCTTATTAAGTTACAAGCAAATCACTTATCATTTAGTTTCCCCATCCTTTTTGGCCTTTTTCTCTCATGCACTTGCCATTTTTCAAGACCATTCCTCTTCTTATATCACATCCATTCTATTTGTTTTCATCAGTTATCATATTCTTCCCATTCCTTGGGAAAACCACATTTGACTTGAAGTTTTTTATTGGATATTACATCTATGGAACTATGTAGGTAGTGTCTACTTACCTAGTGCATATAGAGACAACTTGGTCACCCCCTTCCTTTTTTTCTATTCCCCCATTTTTTTCATTTGTTAAGTTGTCACCTATTTTCTAGGGGCAATGTTATTAGGGTTTATATTGCATTATTTGTTTGTTTATTTTAGCTTATTTTATTTGTTTGTATGTCTATTTGTTTACTTTCAACATTTTTGCCTTGATTCAATTTATGTGTGTTCATTACCTGATTCCTTCCCCACACTTATAATCAAATCCATCCATATTCATATGTTTACATTATCATCATGGTTTCTATCATTAGTGCACTATTTTCTATTGAGTATTAGATTATGGGAGTCAATCCTCATGCATATTTTGTCCAAGTCCTCATGATGTTAAATCATGATTCCTATCGTCATGTGCTATAATAAACCTCAGCTTCAAGAAGTCTATTTAGTAATGGTGGCATCTCTTTAGTACCAATATCTTGATTCTAGCCTCATCATATCCCAAATAGAGTAATTAAACATGAAATAATTTCAACCTTTATTAGTTCAAATAATCATCTCCCTCATAGTAGGTTGTTCTAATTCATCATTACCCTCTATCTTAAGTTATCATCATCCTTAGCCAAGTTTATGATTATAATTATCTATGGGCAAATCATTTGCACTATGTCTCACCTGTATTTCTCAATGATTATAACTACCTCTGGGAAAATCATTATGTTATCACCACTTTAACTTTTTTGCCTATATAGGGGCATGTTATTCTCTTGTTTTTCTATCCTAACTCGGGAAGATCCATCTGATCAATTATTATAACCACCTTTGGGAAAATCATTATGTTATCATACCACATTGCCACTATCAAGATACAATGCTTATAACTACCTTTGGGTAAACCATTGTACACTATCCCACTTGTATTCTCAATGATTTTGATTACTTTTTCACTATCATTGTGTTTTCACCCATCATATTTCCTTTCTTTGGTCCCCTCATTTCACTTCTTATTGAGGGATCATTTACCAACCTACTTGTGCCAATCATTCCCTCAAGGGGGCATCATACAATTAGCTTATCATCATTGAAATTGTAAACAAATAGGACCTTTTCATTTTTTGAGAAGTTGTTATTGTGCTTATAGCTTGCAATGTCTTCCCAAATAGGGGCAAACTACAGACACCTAAATCTAGCCACCGATAACCCCCAATCAGGATTTTGACCAATTTCCACCTAAAATGCACAATTTGGATTTAAAACATTAAAACATGCTAAATGATGTGAAATTGACATATTCAAGTACCAATTTTGGCTAGGGTATTCCTAGATGGGGCAATGTAATTTATGTACCAGCTAACTTTGATGAGATCATTTCGAGTCAAAGTAATAATTTTGCACCTAGGTGCTCTAGATTGATCTTTCTTATCAAATATCTTACACAAGACACATGCCTTTGTTATTTTTTTTTTTAACATCCTAAATGGGAATATGGTTCTAATGCATCTGACAATGACTTCCAATTCTAATCTAGTCAAATTTTGGACCAATAACAAGGTATTCTTATCAAATTGAGTAATTTGTGCATAAAGTACTTAATCATGCTTAAGAGATAATTAATCCAAATCAAGGCCTAATCAATAATTCCATAGAATCTTGTTGAAAACTTATTTTTGGAAATGAATATTGACTATCTACATCATCAAGTGACCTCATTTCTTGGGAAGACATCCCTAGGCCATAAATGCCACAAATATTAGGATTCATGCCTCATCAAAACCCTTCATGCCTATTAATTTCCCCTTGTTCCAATTTCATGATGAGGATAATTATAAAATTAATTATAAAAATTTAATTAATCCTCAACCACACATCTTAATCTCAGGATGGACGGTTCAGGTGTATTCTAGACATTTGTAAAAAATCTATAAATAGAGAGGCCATGAACATTATTTATAAGCTATTATGGTGCAAATTTGTTATGCTCAAATAGCTTTAAAGGACTTGATAATGTAAATTTATAATGCCAAATTGACTCTAATCCAAGCCGAGCCAAAGCCACAAGGTGCCAAGGAGAGATGGAGGTAGCCAAGCTTCCATTGTCAAGGACTTCATGAGCACAAGCTAAGCAAGCCACTACTACAAAGACATTTGGAGCATCCAAGGAAGGTGAAGGAATTATTATGTTTTAATTCCTTGATTTTTAGTTGTATTTTTCATTTGTTTTTGTTAACTAATCTCTCCCTAGTGTCTAGGCCTAGAGATGTTATGCTATTAGTGTGTTTATTTCATTTTGTTTTCATTTTGGAACTAACACCATACTAACCATCCTCTCTTGAGTCAAATTCCTAGATCACAATAAGATACACCAATTAGGGATATCTCAACATGATTCTAAGCTTTGACAAATGATTCATAAGTAAATTTGGGATGTTCAGTGATTCCTAGGATTAATTTGTAATGGTTGGTAGGAATCAATTTAAAGTCTTGTCAAAATCTAGTTATGGTTAGTTTTAGGTGTCTATAACTCTATCTTGTTGTTAGGAATCATGTCAACTCTTTTAGAATCAATATAAATTCCTTCTTTTATGATGATATGACCAAGAATCTTACCTTAAATGACACTAAACATGCTCTTATTTGGGTTTAAATAGATGTCATACCTCCTACACCTATCAAATACCCTCTTTAAATGGTGAATGTGATCTAATCTATATTTCAAAAACATATTTAAATCATCCATGTAAATTATTATGCATTTTCCAATTAAACCTTCAAAATCAAAATACATAGCCCTTTGAAATGTTTTTCCAGTGTTGATCAATCCAAATGGCATTCTCTTATAGTAAAATGTACCCCCATTTTGTTATGAATACAATTTTGGATCAATCCTCTAAATTAACTAGGACCTAATTATATCCCAATAAGTTATCCAAGAAGGAAATCATCTGGGATTTGTTTACCATTTATATCTCTTCATCAAACAAATGTAATGAATAGTTGTCTTTATTTGAAGCTTGTTTTAGGTTTTGAAAGTCTATGGATAAATAGATTTCTCCATTCTTTTTACGCATGGGCATAAAGCTAGCGACCTAAGTATAATGGTGCACTGGGAAGATTATTCTAGTTGAGATCAATTTGTGAACCTCTTTATCTTTCAAGGGTTTCATGATTGAGTTCATGGGCCTCTACCTCTACCTAAATATATTTTGATGTGGTTTTAATGTAATGGTATGATTAATTACCTTTGGGTCAAAGACTTTGAAGTCTCCATAGGCCCAATCAATCACATCCTTATATCTTAGCAATAACTTTTGAAGATGCTCTAGTTTTAGGTATGTCCAATCATGGCCTATGTTAACAATTTTGGGTCTCTCTAAACAACTAAGATTAATGGTTTGACACTTTTGATTATAAAACTTGGGCCTCTTAATTTGGGGTGATGAGCCAAATGTGTCAAATGCCTTTTCTAGTGAAATCATCCCCTTTGAGATTCAATTTACCTAAATATTAAAAATCTCATATTTATCAAATTCAAATCAAGGATTTTCTCTATCTATTTCATCAATTATATAGGCTTCAAATACCCCATCATTATTAAGCAATTAGATAAATTGTTGGTCATCCTCAAAGACCTATAAATTCATCACATTGTATGGGATAGAGGGACAAAGGACTAAATCTATAAAGAACTCTTACAATCTAGAATCATCAAGGGGAGTTAAGCTTGTGGTTAAGGATGTCAATGAGTTATCAATGCATTTAACATCTTTATTAAATCTAGGATCTATGCGTATACTTTATAAGGTATGACAATTTGTATTGAAATCTACTCTTGACTTGGTTGACTACCATCTCAAAATCACTAAATACTCTTATTTCCTTCACCTTATTTTTTAATTCAAACAAAAAACTTAATATTAATGCCTCATATTTTTCAAAATTATTAGTGTAGGGGAATTATAACCTATATGAATCTAGGTATCTCTTTCATCTTGGGTTTATTATCAAAACACCTATTCCACTACCTTGTTTGGAATGAGCCCCATTTACATATAGGGATCACAAGCCTAAAAATTTAGGTTCATTATCAAATTTGTCTTTAGTAGGTTTTGTGTTAAGCATGTAAATCCCTAAGTCTGAGGACACTAGGTTCACTTTCTTATTGATGGGGTTTCTTAGTTACTATATGCCTCATGCAGGGTTTCCTATCCACTTTGATCTTATTAGATACACCTCTTCATAGTAACCACATATGATAGAATTTAGTGGCCATATACTTGTTTAAGGTTTTATACCAATCCCTACTAAGGATCATTATATAGGCTTCAAGAATCTCTACCACCTAGATGTCTATGAACTATTGAATACTAAGATTAGAATTTATTTGCATGTGGATGTTCAAAATCTAACCTACTACCTTGACTTCTGATTTATTGATTTGAACCACCACCTTGTTTGACTTGATGGGAACCAATCCTAACTTCTCATAAATGCATGTAGGAATTTTTTTTTATGTTCTCAAAACCTCTAAGTATTTGTGCAAGTTCTTCCCAAATAACCTGATAGTTAGGAGAAAGGGAGGCACTTCGGTCTTGTTTTTATGGATGAACAGGTTGGTATGGCTTGTTTCTGCTTAGTTTGGGTTGGTTGAGTTGGATTTTAGTTAGGGATTTTAGTAGAAGAATATTTTTTTACTGATATGAATAATTTTAAAAAGGGTGATATTTTTTTTAATCTTCATGTCTTCTACTATGTTTTAGCCTACCTTATTTTGGATTGGTTAGGTCTATGTAGGATCCTTTAGTTCATGAGGTTTTGGAGGTAGAGGGTCATTTATATAATTATGATTTAGTTGGGTTGTGCCATTATTTGGGGGATTTAAGGTAGTGAGTGGATGTTACTATTACATATTACTAATGGCATAATTGTTCCTCTAGAAGTATTGGAACACATGAACTTCACTCGTACTTTATTTTAGCCTATTTTCTTCCTAGCTAGGAAATTCTCTAGTTTCTATCACCCTAGATATGCTAGGATGTCTACTCACATTGGATGGTTATATGTCATTTAGGACCACCTCATACTCCTCCATCTCTCTCTATAAGATCTCAAACGTGTTATAGAATTATATATAGTTGAGTTCCTTATGTGTGGCCATGTTATGCACTCGACACTAGTTAGGCAGATTTATTTCATAGATGTTGACTTCAAGTAGAATTTTAGGGGAGGCCCCTAGCTTATTGGGGTGGAATTTAATTTATGTTTTATCTTTGATAATTAAAGTTCTTGTTTGAACTTTCAACATTAGAACTACCCATTTATCTTTGTAGGCCAAGGAAGTCATTTACTTATTTTTTAGACCATTCATTGGATGATATCCAACTCATTTTTTTTAGACTCCTAGGGTATGGCTTGGGTATTTTTATTTGTTACTAACATCACTTGGCATTACAACTGAGGAACCTTTTCATTGTTCATTGGGTTAAGAAAACCCAAGTGTTGGTTTGGTGTGGCATGACTCAAAGGGAGTTGGTTTGTAATGGGTAGTGTTGACTAATTTTGACTCTCAAGTCAAAATGGTCAACCCCTATAGGTTGAAACTTTTTCATAGAGTTACTTAAGCTTGTATATAGTTGTTATTGTCTTATAATTGTCTTGTAATGGTCTTCATATGGTCATATTAGTCCTTGACAAACTTTATTTAAGGTTGGGTCTCTTGTGTACTTTTATAGTCCTAAGAGTCATCCATGAGTCAATGTTTTGTCATGTGTATTCAATATTTATCATGGTAATGAGTCATTATATAAGGTCTTTAATGTTTCTTGAAAGTCATATTGCCATGTATTAAACTTTTATCATGTTGTTATACATTCCAAAATATTGTAGTCACCTTTTTAGGCCAAAATGGATGAATTTTACATATCTCTCTAAAGGAAAAACATTTCAAGAAGTTTCATAACATACCTAATGTCATTGAAGGGTCAGATATGGTCATATCTTGATAAACTTGTATTTTAACACTAAATACTCCTTTATAGGCAGTTATGGGCACTTATACAGACTTAAAAGAGCCATTTATATGTGAAAATGGTTCATAGGAGTATATTAAACTTATAAAATTAATTTTCATGCTTAGGATCAAGTTTTAGGTCTCAGATATGCAAATAACTCTCTCTCTCTCTTCTCCATCACTCCCTTCATAAGCTCATAAAGGCAAAATTCAAATGCATGGTATAGTCAGGAGAGATAAGGTTGGAGGCTAAAATTTTGGGAAACATTAGGGGTCTTATTAAGCATAATTTTTTTTTCATTATTTTTCAAATTCATCCCCTTTATTTTATGAACAATGACTAATATTACAAGGAGGTCACTATGTCTTGTTCATTTAAGCAGGGTCTAATTTTACTCATGTTTCTTCATTCAAAATTTCAAAGGAGGAGAATAGATTATATGAGATGTTTTCAAAGATAAAATAAGTCATAATTTTGGTTTCATTAATCAAATCAACCTCATGAGATGTCTTCAACAAGGATAAAAGTATCTCAATTTTATGGAGCATATCACCCTTACTTCAAGTGTTTTTGTTGGTTTGAAACATTTTCACTCCTATAAGTTTAAAAGTGTCATGGTATTCATGTAAAACCCCTCGATATTCCATCATTAATGTTCCCTCTCCTTGATAATTATCTCTTTGTAGATATTCTTTCAGGAGATGTCATGTTCTTATCCTTTGGAAGCATGATACAGTGTATTGACAATCTTCTACAAGCTTGACTATTGAACCTAGCCTAAATGATAATGGAGGATCAATAATATCATGTGATATCACCATTGAACCATTATAGGTTTAATATAATGATAATAAATTCCAAACATGTACTCTCAAACAAGGGTTAGAAAGTGTTTTAGTCACTCACAAGTTTGTAGACCTATAAGTGAGCATTCATAGGTCTTTAATACCATGATAGAGTTGTTTAATCAAAAGAGAGACATGGTGTAGGCTCATAAACACACATATAACCTTTATATACTCCATTTCAATCATAAAAATAGTATGAATGAATGAATAGACTCAAACTCTCATGTATAAGACTTGTATATGAGCTGACCTCATATAGGCCTATATAGGTGAATGGGAAAATTTGAGATTGTATGGTGATACCAAGAGACCTAAAATATATTGAGGTAGATGATAAGAATTAAATATGAGTAGATACACTATCATAATTACCAATACTTAATAATTTACCTTTAGTAGTCTATACAAGCAAATTAAGGTAGACCTACAGGTTACAAACCTATAGGTCATCATTTTAAATAAAAGCCAATGGTCATATGAAAAATATAGGTGTGGAAACATGACTCAATGTATAAATGAGATTAGGAACAAAAAAATGAATACATATAATCCATTTTAGAGTCATAAAAGGTTTAAATGACTAATTTTAAAACACCAAAAGAGTTTATAGGCGTAATACTCATACATCGACCTGTGTATGGAGACAAGAATACAAAGGTTTTAAGATGCCATAAAAGGCTAATGAACATTGTAAAATAGTTGGAATGAAATTAAAATGATATTTTAATTATTTCATGGTGTCAATGACCATAATTTAAGAAGGTAAACTTTCAAATTTTAGCATTCAAAAGGCTCACAACCATCATCTACAACTATATTGCAGAAAGAGAGTGTATATTGTATGAATGTGTAGGGTTTTGTGTCAAAGAAATTTTATAAGTTTTAAATACATGGTAATTATCTTTAAATTATTAATTATTTTTATTAGAATTTTAGACTCCAAAATATAAACAAAATTCCATAATTACTATCAAATTCTAAATCACTACCTATAGGTTTGCTTAGGAAGAGCAGGATAATTTCAAGCTTGAGGAGAAGGCATAATGCACATAGTAAAATTGTAGTGTGGAGAGATATAAAATTTAATGAGGTTAGTTGAGATCAAATTAAACATGAAGATAATTAGAATAATTGACCAAATAGGGTTCACTCAAACCCTGTATATACACACAGTCAAATTGAAATCCTACAAGCCTACCTTGTCATTAGAAGTTCCACACTTGGATTGAGAGAATGGAGGCTTTATTGAATAAATAAATCATGAATATAATATTTTAATGATATTCAGGTCTCATTTAATTCTTCGTACTCAATATTATTTGATGTCAAAGCTTATAGTTATGTTCAAGCCTATAGAGCCTAAGACCAAGTATGAAAACCTATATACACAATCAAGTGAAAGTGATTTGATGAAAGTGACATGAGAACTTGAGGGAATTTTCAAGTGTATAATGTTTTCATAGGACCTAAATATTAACTTACATGTATAGGAAGATATTTAAAGTGACATTTAGGCCTTTAAGACCTCCTTGAACCCTCTTAGTGTAGGACTGTAACTCAAAACTAGACCTTCACTCACTTGTTGAGACCTTGACATTATGCATGGAGATAAATGTATTTCAAGGATGATAAAGAGGTTATCACTTTTAAAATTTATAGTATCAATTTTTGGGTTGGACCCATAACCTTCATGAATAATGGCTAAGAGTGCAGACTACTCTCCATTGACTTAGTTGCAATCCAAGAGCCAATTTCTTCTGCTTTGATCTACATGGACAAGATGCATGGGATCTTGTGATCTTATGAAAAGTTGAGGGGACCAATGTAATTTATATTTATGTCATTGGTTCAATACTTAATGGCTTGGAGGTTATGAATAATCATTAAGAACCCAAATAGGTTTAAACCATTCTAAAATCCTAGTAAGGACCTGATGTGAAAGATTAACCTACAAAATGCATGAGATGACCTAGATTAGTCTTATAACCACCCAAACATCATTTTAGACTCGGTAAATTTCCTCACCATGTACATTTATTATACTTGAAACTATATAAACTACATTTAATGCCATGTTTTACAAGGTTATAAGGTGTTTTGTAGGGTTTTGAGCAATTAAATAAATGAAAACTATTAGGGAGGGTGATTTGGGTGTATTACACCTATTCAAGCCTAAATATGAATACAATACACCATATAAGTGATATGATGTTGGGAACCTTTTTGGATAAGTATGGATCCATGCCAACTCAATATATATCTCAAAATAAGGTGATCATTTAGAATGATTGTTGTTTTAGTACCTTTTACGCTAGCTAGAGGAATCTTCATAGATCTTGCACCAGCTGGTAGGTATTTGCTTGGAACCTATTTGTTAGGAAATATTCATAAATGGTTACACATGGTGACTAAAATATAAAGGGTGCAAGGTGATGGATATGGTGGAATAATCAACCAAGGCTCTAGATCAACACTTTATGTGTACCCTCTACCCTAACATAAAGATGCTTTGAAGTTCTATAAAGCCAAGTTTGAACTAGTATGCAAGGGACATGAGTTTTAGATAGAAAAGATTTTTAAAATTGGTTCTAAATATATCAAAGTAAACAACCATTTAAACTTAGGATTAACATGGATGCCTTCAAGGTTTAATATTATAGTGCCCAAGCTCGCATGTGAGCCTCTAGGCCTTTAGTATCTTTAAATGAGCATTTGCTATGTTCCATTTGCTCTGTACTCTATTTATGTAAACAAATTTTAATGAATAATGAAATTGTACTTAAATGAGTATTGATATAGTGTATATGATTATGGTAGTGTTCATTTATTAAATTAATATTCATATATTAGATTTAATATATGAATGCTAATTTATAGCAAGCTTCTAGTTCAGCCCATTAATGGCATCCCTGAATACATGACGATGTTTGTCAAACCTTTGAATTAGCCTACATATAAGATAAGTCATGAACCCAAACCTTGATACTCTTGTATAAATTATGAGCCTAAAATAAACTTAACCTCAGACTTTCTACTTACCAATCTTAGCACCGTATGATGTCAAACCTAATAACATAAAGGCTTACACCCTTGAGATCCTAGAACTAGCTTAATATAGGTTTATGCTCTTATGACCAAAATAAGTTACCCTAATATGTTTTTATACTTATAGACAATGAGATTCCACCCAGAATGGCTTACACCAATGAACATGCTAATGTTGTTATTATAATGACTAAGTCACTTGAAGAATGAGTTGTGTTATGGCACAACTAACCTAAGGTAGGCCTTGATTCTTTCTCTACTATGCTTTGAATGAGTGCATAAGGATTACACCTTATGTGAAATGATGTCAGTGTAGTATAGTGACAAATTTTGAAGTGTTATAGGGTTAGTTTAGGTTTGTACCTAGTGTAAAAAGTCTAGAATTGACTTGGATAGTTGGATAAGCACCTAACAGAGTAAATGAGTTAGACAACTGACCTTTTTTACAACATTTTATTTCTATTTTCAGGACCCTATTGAATTTTTTTACTATAATGGTGTAAAATATTAAATATTTGACTCTCCCTCGAGAACATCAAACACTAGCTAGAATAGGTGGAAGATAGCTTTGCACTAAAGCATCCATCCTATAAAGAATAGAAGTTGAGGAATTTGGTCTAGAATAACTTATATGATGCTCTATATGAGTTCTTATTTTTTGAACTACCTAATCATTTGTATGATCTTTGGATGCTTATGTGACCCACATAAGATGAATCTATAGATATCATCTTGAGTGGATCAAGGAACACTTAGAAGATATTGAGAACCTTGATATCACTTAGACCAGATCTATAGATAAATGGTGGCAAGGAACACTGAATAGTTACATGCTTGTGTTCATAGTATTGACATACTCCTACCTTAAAAAATCAAAGTATCAATTTTTACATGAGCCCAAAGGCACGTTTGTGAAATAATTTGGCAGAGCTTAAGAAACTATAAGAATGGAAGGCTAAAGTCCTTTTGCATATGAGCAATGAAAAAAGGAATAAGGGCATGTATAGGTGAAGCACAATGATAGGAGATGTGTAGATTGACACTTGAACCTTTAAGTACTAAGAGAACCCATAATGAGTAAAAAGGGCATCAGGAAAAATCTCTTGAATTGAAGCAATGCAAGGAGAAGAATAATGAATCCATAGATTGAGCTCAATTATTGATAGGTGAAGAATGCACTGGGTCCCTATAGAATTTGACCATTAAATATGTGTCAGAGTGCCTACCCCCTTTGAACTTGTGGTCCTAGCTCATGTGTTGGATCTCCCATGAGAAGAAAGACAAGTGATAATTTACCTTGTTTCCCACATTAACTTTGACCATTTTGTAGACGTGGACTATAATTTTGTGATTGTATAAGTTATTCATTATGAAGAGATAAGTGAGGATACTTATAGACCTTTAGGTGCTAGCTCAACAACATAGAATGTGAGTGCAAGCATTCTATTTTAACAAATATTAGTTGCATAGACTAGGCAACAGCCCATAAAAAGTGGCATGACACCAAAAGTGAATAGCATCACATTGTCAACATCAATGGTGCCAACCACAATAATAGTGTTGACACCCAACCAGTGATCAAAGGTGTTGGAGGACTACCATCAAGATAAGTACCAGGGGGTAAGCACCTCAGATGCCAACTCCCCACCATAGCAAATATATTATGAGATGGCAATGCACTTACCAAAATATCATGGCATGGAAAATGATGTAGATCATATGTTAAAATGTGAGATTCAATGGTGCACTTAGGGTATAACCCAGTTGGAGTGCAAGGCAACATAGTTTGTGACAAATCTGATTGATCATGCTTATACTTGGTATAGGAAATTTTATCCCAATAAGGCTATGATTGATTATGATACCTTGAAGGAAGCATTTTTGAAATAATTTGACATACCCAAATTTGAATATTAGAACATCATCATGTTTAAGGAAACTATCCAAGGGCTATTAAAGAGCATGTGCCTGTATGATGCTAGGTTTAAAACTATTCTTTCTAAGCTTCCTTATGACATTTACCCCTTCCATCATACATAATAGTTTATTGGAGGATTTATAATACCATTTATAAGGGTACTTTATGTGAAGACATTTATAGATCCTCGAGAAGCACTTAAAACTATGCTTAGAGCCAAGGCAGTTAGAAGTACTGAAACTGGGATCAATCCATTCATGGAAGTGAAAATTGTATCCATGTCCATACAAATCCAAAAATTGACCACTATTTCATTACAAGATGTTTTAATTTGATTATGGTACACTAACTGTGAGGTGGAAGGCCATAACAAGAATAACTATCCTCGAAGGAATATGCACAATTGCTTCAAAGTTATGAGGTTTATCATGAGGTGCATGATGTTTGCAACTACCCTTTATTGCAACATACCAATTAGGTTAATGAAACCATATATTATTAGTTATATGATGCCTACACTCATACCATATCTAATTTTCATGTAATCAATGAGATGTGTTGACCAATTTTGCCCACAGGCAAAATTTTGGTCACCTTCCTCCCTTGTTATTTGAAGACAGTCATTTCCAGGCTACACAAGTTCAATACCAGTGGTTCTCTACTTGGTTCGACATGATTTTTTCAGTCATTTGGTTTAACTGGTTGGTTTATCAGCATTTGTTTTATCTCCTTCAAAATCTAATGGCCTTGTTCCATTTTGGTTCAGCGGCCTTTGGTTCAGTAGCTTTTGGTTCAATCTCTTGGTTCAAAGGCTCGTCGGCGTTCAATGGTTGAACCATTGAATCATTGAACCATTTTGGTTCAACAGGTTTAGTTCAATGGAAAAGTCTATGGAAACATTCAAAGACTCGACAGCAGTCTGAAGAGCCAAGTGACCTGCCAAAGTATACAAGGAAAAGGTGCCCGAGAGAGTGCTAGCAGAAAAGTGAAGCCGCAAAAGAGATCATTTGAAAGCCCGATAGTGTTGCAACAAGGATGGTGACATCTTGGAGAATGTCAAGTTTAGCATAATAGTTTAGCCATTGGTTTTCAAACATGATGGCCATACGAACGTCAACTTTCAAAAAGAGAAATGGCCATTTGTCTTCAAAAGCAAAGAAGCGCAAACCATGGAAAAGAGCTCAAAATGCAGCGACCCACCAAGATGTTCACCCCAGGGGCCAAATAAGCTAGATAAGACAAAATGGAGGAAAACCAAAGTGACAAGCAAGGGATCAGTAAATAGTTAGTCCAAGTGGCACCAACTAGAAAAGTGACTCTGGCAGGTGAAATAGTGCCAGCGAATTGATCATTTGGGATGCAAACAGCTTACAGTGTAACCAGTTCCTTTGTTTCACATTAATTGGAAGGCAAACCATGTAAGTCACCCAAGCAAGAAATTCAAATTTTGAGTAGACAAATGAACAGGTCATTAATATTTTGAGTGACTTGTTTCTTTTCATGAAGGGACATGTATGCCACTTGTAAAAGGAGTGCCAAATGGGCCTCTTTGCTTCTCATATATATTGTAGACTTGTTCATTTGTAATCATCTTCCACATTTGTAAAGGGCGCAGCCCTAGCAAAATTTCACCTGAATCAAATAAAAGTAGTTTTTTACCTCCATTTGGATAGATAATTTAGAGTATGTTTTGAGTGTTTGTCTATGTCCAATCATTGTTTCTTGATGCTCTCACAGGTTCAACACTAGCAGACCTGTTATCTACAAGGTGCCATTTTTGTAGCTAAAAGGAGAAGAGCTGACATTTGAGAAGACTAGAATAGGAGTTACTTATAGTGTGCATTTCATAGTGCCTCTGTGATTTTCTATTTCTTATGTTTTCATGAAAGCCTCCCTGCCAGTCTTTTACAGCCTGGTCCTTCTGCCAAGTATGTAGTGTATGTATGTATTTGTCTAATTCTGAGAGTGGATGTGTGAAGGTTGACTTATTTTGGTGCATTGCCTCTTTTAGAGTAGGTTTGTTTTTCCTACATCTCTCTCCCTTTTCATCCCCCCCTTTATTATATCTATATATATGTGTTTTGCACTTGCTGGAAACAACACGATGCATCAAAGGGAGCTAGCCCTTATCTAGAGACTCTCCCCTCCAGCTTCACCAATCCCACAGGTGAGAGGGGAGTTTCCATTGTTGTGTGAAGAAGGCAGGAGCTTGGCCTCCTGCTAAGGGTGCAATCTTCTACGTCAATAGTTTTTGGCATGCCTGGTGGGACCAACTGGGACAAGTTTTGTCTAAAGAATTTTGGTGTGTTCTTCAACTGACCAGCCTTTAAAGGCTTCTACATCAAACACCAATGGCGAATCTAAGTTAAATCAACTGGTTAGGTAGTTCTAATACCATACCATCAAGAAATAGCATTTTGGTATGTATAATCCCATCGTTCAAAGCCATGGAGCCTGTTTTCCTTGGCCAACATGGCTACAATCCTTACTAGCCTTATGTTGATCCTTATTAGTTTCAATATGGCCAGTCCTAGCCCTTTCATGAGTTATATCATCCTTATTCCCAGTCTTCTCATTATGTCACTGCTCCCACTCAACCCAGTCTCTTCGCCAATCAACCTGTTTTTGCCTTTAAGCGAGCACTGCTCGGATATGAAAAATATGTAGTAGATCTTGACACCAGAAGGGGATGTGGCCAAGAAGTTCCTGATTATGTCATCCATCAAGTGAGAAATGCACTAAATCAAGTTAAGAAGGAATGGACTCCCATTGAAAGAGCCAATTAGCATAGGCTTACAGGTGAGATGCTAGATGTAGGTGGTTTAATCGCATCTTTGGAGGAGAAGCTAAGTATTCATGAGAGGTAGCCTTACCAAGTCTATCAACCTACATAATCATTACCCCAAGCATCATATCAGTCATATACAGTGCCTACTTATAAGCCAAATCAAGCCTGTCAAAGTCCTTTCCCCAATCGTGTTGAGGAGAGTTCCAAAATGGTAAATCTTGTGTTTAAGGCTAATCTTGATAGACATATCGAATTGGCAAACCTTCAGATGTAGCAATCCTTTTTGGTAGTAGGGGAAGTGGAATCTAAATCTTCGTTACCTTCTCACATTGTGGCCCCATCAACCCTAAAGGAGATGCCCAGTCTAAATTTCTTGAGCTGGAATCAAGTGGTTGAGTCACAGAATAGCAAGGGGGCAAAAGACATTGTTCAAGAGTGTGAGGTACAAGATGAGGTTAGTCATTTTCAAGTTTCCCCCACCCTTCTTCAGGAATCTCCTTGCATTTCATGGCAATCTTCATGCACTCCCCATCTCTATGGTGTTTCCCACAAGCTCCAAGAAGTACAAGGTGAGGATGATCTGGCTAAGTGGGCTAAGGAATTAGAAAGGAAGATAAGACTACTTAGAGAGAGGGAGATGGCATTTTCAGACCTTGTAGAGGAGTTAATGCTAAAAGGCACCCCTTCCACCAATCCACAAGATAATTTCAATATTGATGAAGTGTTGGTAAAGTGGAGGGACAAAAATCAAGAAATTTTGCCCCAAGGTCTGCCCCCTCCTATTCTAGAGAAAACTCCCTCTTATATGCCAAATCCTTTCTATCAGATGGCACTTGCTCATTCTGACTCATCCAATGCATCAATCGATCCTACCCTCAATCATGTGTGCCTAGCTTTTCAACATTCCTCTTCTCAAATAGCTCTTCTTGTACATGAGCAGACCCTCCCAAATCTTCCCCAACCTCCTTAAGTCTTTCAACATGATCTCCCATTTCTAAGCTAGAAGAAGGAACATCATGAACTAGCTTAGGACCTAAAAAATGATAAGGTTGTGGCCTGCTTACAGAAGAAAGATTCCAATCCCAAGATCATGAGCTGGAAGCAAATAGTGGAATCTTGGGGTGGAAAGGAGGAAGAAGGGAAAGGTTTCGCTCAAAACCTTGAAGAAGATGGGGTTGCTCCTACTCCCGATGATGATTGTGACTTTTGGGAAAGGCTCTTCCAAGAGGATATAGACAGGTAGATTATAGAGTTGGAATCCAAAGAGAGATTCTCAGCCAGTGTGTGATGGATGATTCAAACCCAACAGTACATTCCATGCCTGAACACACCCCACCTACACATCCCCAAGAGAGCTATCAGGCCATAACTGATATAGGTGAAGTGTTGGCCAAATGGAAAGAGGAGAATCATTTGATTCTAGTTCAAGGACTACCTCCTCTTCCACATGAGTTCATTCGTCAGCCTTCCACTTCACCCCTTCTCAAGGAGGAACTTATCTTGAGGGAAGCAAGTGAAGAGGAGTATGCTCAGTTCATGACTAATCGAGGAGACTTCATGAGTGCGGATGAGGAGGAGATCACCTTAGGTGACATGGAGGAGCATGGATAATCTCTTGGTCATGCTTTGAATGATTTGTTTGAAGTCATTGAGGTAGGTTGCACTATTCTTCAGGGAGGCTATGAGCTGGATAAGAGCGGAGAAGGCAGCGTTGGGGTCCAAACAAGTTTACAAGGGGGCTGTAGGCTTTCAAATTTATCCCTCTGAGAGATTGGTGAATCCAAAGATATCTTCTTTGAAGTCATCAAGGAAGATGGTCATACCATGGAACCCGAGCATGAGGCAGAAGAGAGCAAGTCAGTCAAGGGTGCGTATCAAGGGTCTTATGGTGATGAGCCAATAGCAATTGATTTCTTGATGGGATACACTAGCCTGAAGAACCAATAGGAGGCAAGCTTCCAAGAAAAAATAGAGTACGTATACATTGGAAGCATGTTTGAATCTCCACTCGGGTACCAGCCAATGCAGGTGATAGGCAAGAAGAGCAAGTCGCCATTTCTCTTTTTCATTCAGCTACTTTCTTGGCACCATAAGTCTTCTTGCCAAGAAGGGGACTTTAAGAATTTTTCCTTTCAATCCAAGAGGGAGGCAAACTTTCCTAGTTAGCTGTAAATAATAGTTTGTTTTTAGTTTCTTTTCTTGCTTTCCCTAAGTGTATTTTACACAAGTAGTGTTTTTAGCCTTGTGTGTTTCCCTTTGCGTGTAGGGTAAAAGGCTTCATGTTTGATTCTCAGATCTTTGGGGCTGTTGCTAACTCTTTCATAGCTGCATCTGACTCTGTGCCCAATGGACTGTAAGGCAACTGGGTTCTAAGCATAGCAGGCATGCTTCCCCTATGAGTCACCAATCTATTGACCAATTTTGCCCACAGGCAAAATTTTGGTCACCTTCCTCCCTTGTTATTCGAAGACAGTCATTTCCAGGTTACACAAGTTTAATACCAATGGTTCTCTACTTGGTTTGACATAATTATTTCAGTCATTTGGTTCAACTGGTTGGTTTATCAGCATTTGTTTTATTTCCTTCGAAATCCAACAGCCTTGTTCCATTTTGGTTCAACGGCCTTTAGTTCAACGGCTTTTGGTTCGATCTCTTGGTTTAAAGGCTCATCGGCATTCAATGGTTGAACAATTGAACCATTGAACCATTTTGGTTCAATGGGTTTAGTTTAATGGAAAATTTTGTGGAAACATTCAAAGACCCAATAGTAGTTTGAAGAGCCAAGTGACCCACCGAAGTATACAAGGAAAAGGTGCCCAGGAGAGTGTTAGCAGAAAAGTGAAGCCGCAGAAGAGATCATATGAAGGCCTAATAGTGTTGTGATGAGGATGGTGACATCTTGGAGAATGTCAAGTTTAGTAGAATAGTTTAGATGTTGGTTTTCAAACATGACGGCCATATGAACGTCAACTTTCAAAAAGAGAAATGGACGTTTGTCTTCAAAAGCAAAGAAGTGCAAACCATGGAAAAGAGCTCAAAACACAGCGACCTGCCAAGATGTTCGCCCCAGGGGCTAAATAAGCCAGATAAGACAAAATGGAGGAAAACCAAAGTGACAAGCAAGGGATGAGTAAATAGTTAGTCCAAGTGGTGCCAACTAGAAAAGTGACTCTGGCAGGTGAAATAGTGCCAGTGAATTGATCATTTGGGATGCAAGCAGCTAGCAGTGCAATCGGTTCCTTTGTTTCACATTAATTGGAAGGCAAATCGTGTAAGTCACCCAAGCAAGAAATACAAATTTTGAGTAGACAAATGAACAGCTCATTAATATTTTGAGTGACTTGTTTCTTTTCATGAAGGGACACATATGCCACTTGTAAAAGAAGGAGCACCAAATGGGCCTCTTTGCTTCTCATATATATTGTAGACTTGTTCATTTGTAATCATCTTCCACATTTGTAAAGGGTACAGCCCTGGCAAAATTTCACTTGAATCAAATAAACATAGTTTTTTACCTCCATTTGGATAGATATTTCAGAGTATGTCTTGAGTGTTTGTCTGTGTCCAGTCATTATTTCTTGATGCTCTCACAGGTTCAACACCAGCAGACCTGTTATCTACAAGGTGCCATTTCTGTAGCTGAAAGGAGAAGAGCTAAAATTTGAGAAGACCAGAATAGGAGTTACTTACATTGTGCATTTCATAGTGCCTCAGTGATTTTTTGTTTCTTGTGTTTTCATGAAAGCCTCCCTGCCAGTCTTTTGTAGCCTAGTCCTTTTGCCAAGTGTGTAGTGTATGTATGTATTTGTCTGATTTTGAGAGTGGATGTGTGAAGTTTGAATTATTTTGGTGCATCACCTCTTTTAGAGTAGGTTTGTTTTTCTTGCATCTCTCTCCCTTTTCATCCCCTCTTTATTATATATGTGTGTGTGTGTGTGTGTGTGTGTGTGTGTGTGTGTGTGTGTGTGTGTGTTTTGCACTTGCTGGAAACAACACGATGCATCAAAGGGAGCTAGCCCTTATCTAGAGACTCTCCCCTCTAGCTTCGCTAGTCCCACAGGTGAGAGGGGAGTTTCCATTGTTGTGTGAAGAAGGTAGGAGCTCGGCCTCCTGCCAAGGTGCAATCTTCTGCATCAACAAGATGTATTAAAATGTGTAGAGAGGTGCATGACAAGTAACTATAGCAGTTAGAGGGTAGGCAATCTAAAGAAATGAGGGATATGGTTAACATAATGTAGGCTATGGGATGAAAAGAGGTGTCAAAAGGCAAGGTGAAGGATGTAGTGGAGGAATATTCCCACCATGATCATGTTATAAGTGTGGTTTGACCAAGCACTATCATCACAACTATCCTACACATCTAACATGTGGGTCTTATCAAGGAACACACATGGTTGAGGAATGCCCTGACTTATATAAACATTTAACCCAAGACTGGACCAACATAAACAAAGGTGTAAAAATGATTTGGTGTGATCCAAAAATGGATAAATAGGCTATGAGGGTACAACTAACTAGCACCAATAAATTTAAGGTACAAGTGACTACTCATAGTGGTCTCACCATTCAGTCACCAGTTATGCCAGTAATAGAGTTGCACTAAGTGTATCATGTAGTTAGAACCTAAAGATGTACCTTACCCTGACCCTATGCACTAGAAGGATGTCTTATAACAGGCCATGAGTGACATTTAACACCTACAAGGAGAACTCTAACTGGCATGAGATCTAGAGGCACAAGTTGTTACTTCCCACAAAAATCAAGATAACTAAAAGGCTGAGGTACAAGAGCTAACAGAGATTCTACACCTCATATAGATAGAAGGGGTGTTTCCCCTATTGAAGAATTTAATTTTATATCATTCAAGGTAGAATCCATTTGAAATTATTGTGTCATGCATGTAAAGAGTGTGAGAGGTTAGGTATACACTAAACATGGAGTATAATCAAGAGCTCCTGGTAAATGCCACAATTGATGGATGGTCTAAATGTGAGGTCCTCATGGACATAATCACATGTCAATATCTTGACAAGGAACACATGGGAGAAGTGGGTAGGCTAGCCTTGGGGCTTTCCCCCCATGTGTTTTTCATGGCCAATAAATCTAGTATGTAACCAATTAGAATTATAAAAGGTTTCATTGTAGATATTATGGTCATAGATTTTTTTGTTGACTTCAAAGTGATCGAGTTGGCTCAGAAAGATAATTATCTAACATTCTTGGGTAAGCCATGGTGATACGTAAATAATTATAACATGCACTTTAAGAAGCACTATATGACCTTTGAAAATGGTAAGGAGAGGGTCATGATCCCCCTCTCAAGGGACCAAGGACCCCCTTATGTAGAAAGTATTGATCTTGAAGATGAGATCAATCATATCTACAACACCATTATTTGAGGTGCCAAAACTATCAACCCCAATGACCAAGGAATACTTTTTTGGGATGATAGATAGTAGGCCTCATAATCTGTCGATATAGCTTATGATCGATGGGTCGAAGAAGCTTACAAAACCACTAGTTGAAGGTGTCGTGTAGTGATCACCAAGGCACAAAAACTTATGAGGACTAGTTGGGTCTAGATCAATTACACTTCATAAAGAGTCCCTTGTAATAGAAAGAATAGAAACAAAGTGTTTCACTTGAGCAAATGTAAACTTGTAGTGCTTTCACAATATGAGGGGATCAATCCTATAGAATAATATTTCCATGACCTAGAGTCTTACATCCTGAAGGAAGTAGATAAGATTGGTGCACTAGTGTATACTTTGATAATCACTACCACTCATTGGTGGGTAGCATAGAAGTCTAGCTTGACAACTTGAAAAGATGTAAAAGTAGCCATTTGCACTAGATTTGGAAAAAGCAATGAAGACCTAAACATTTCTCCATACTCTGGTGATTTGGACCCAATAGCGCACATACGCTTGTGTAAAGAAACATGGATTGACTATGATACAAATGTTCTAATAAAATTGTAGGTGTAGACCTTATATAAAACCTTGAAAACATGGGTACAATATTGGTATGTGGTTAACAAAATGCACTGCAAGACAACTAGTTAGGATGTCTTAAAGGAGAAGTTTATACACACCTCCTTTTCCTCACATAACCTAGAATTGATCAAGCCATTGCAAGTCATTCAAAGGAATTGTTTGAGGACACTGTAATCTTAGAGGATCACATAAAAATATGTTCAAGGAGAAAGTATTATCACTCCCAAATTTCTTTGAGGATCAATCACTCAATAGTAACTTGAGTGATGAATATATGGATGTTTAGAAAGTGTGAAATTTGACATCCTTGATAGGAAAGAGGAAGATTGTATGCCAAGTGGATGATAGTGCCCCTAATGGGGAAGACCCTACTCATCTCCACATTGAAACAATTGAGGATAGTAGGAAAGTTGAGCACACACATTAAGAGATAAATGATCCCTATTGTGCACTGCTCAAGACCACCCAGGTAAATATTAGTGCAAAAGGAGAACCAAAGGTAGCTACTATGGGTGCATATTGGTCTGACATGGAGATGGTGTAAATTATGGATATCCTAAAGGAATTTCAATATTTATTTATGCACAATTATTGGGACATGAAGAGCACCCACCCATCCCTTGGAAAAATTAGCATAAATCTAGTGGATGACATGTGACCTATCCAAAAGTGCCCCTACAAAATGAACCCCAATCTCTACACTAAGGTCAAAATTTACATTGACAGTATGCAAACCATAGGAGTATTTGAATCGATACAAGAGTAAAAATGGGTGATCCCCATAGTGATTAGAATTAATAATGATGGGTGCATTTGTATTTATTTTGATTACCAATTTTTAAACATTGCTTGTGTCATTGACCTCTTCTCGACTCCATTCACTGATGAAGTCTCAGGTGGAGTTGCAAGCTTCAAAATCTATACTTTTACTAATGGTTTCTCTAGATACCATCAAGTCCAAATTGAAGAGGAGGATAGACCTAAGATAACATTTACAATAGAATGGGTTTATTTCACATATAATGTGATGCCATTTGGGCTCAAGAATGCACCAATTGTATTCTCTAGAGTGGTCATCATATCATTTAAGGATTTTATCCATAAGTTCCACTAGGTTTACCTTGATGGTTGGACTATGTATGGGCTCATGAGAGACCATTATGATAACTTTTTCCTCATGTTGGATAGGTTCCAATAGCTATAGATATCCTTGAACCTTAATAAGTGCATCTTCGCAACACCATTTAGAACCTTGCTCAGGCACATTGTCTGCAACGATGGTATTCTCATCAACCCTATGAAGATTGTTATTATTTTATATCTCTAAACCATTCCACATAGAAATATGTTTGTGATTTTCTTGGCCATTATGGATATTATATAAATTTAATAAGGATATATGCAATGATCACAACACCATTAGAGGAGTTGTTGGGAAAGGATGACCCATTCTACTAGGGCAAAATGTCAGAGGATGCCTTTAAAACTCTAAAGCTCAAGTTTGTTAGCACACCTATCTTTCAATTTATCCACTAGATAACTCCATTCCATGTCCATGTTAACACATCTAGCTATACAATCGACACCATTTTGATGCAACCCATTAAAGGTAAGATGGATCATCCTATCTCCTTTGTAAGTTACAAATTAATCTCGATAGAGAAAAATTACATAACTACCAAGCATGAGGTGTTGGCCATGGTTTACACCCTCTATAAATTTAGTAAATACTTTTTGGCGACCCCATTCATCCTTTTCATCAATCATGAGGCACTTAAGTACCTTGTGAATAAGCCTATTCTCCATGGGTACATTTGTAGATGGATAGTTTTGTTTCAAGAATTCTAGTTCTCAATTGTGGTAAAACCTAGGAAGTAGAACTCAGAACTCAGCCATTTATCTAGCATTGACTTTGGCAATGTGATATCACCCATTAAAGATGACATGTTAGACATTTAAATCTACATAGTCTAGTGTTTTATCAAATACTTGGTAGAGATAGTCACGTTTACAATGTTTGGGTTTGCACCCCAGACTATGACAACCAAAGAGAAGAAATAGCTCACCATTCTTACTACCCCCTTTCATATCATTAGTGGGGAGATATATAAATTAATTCAAGATGAATGCCTATGCCGATGTGTTTTATAACATGAAAGGGAATCCATTCTATGTGAGGTGCATGAGGGGATCATAGGAGGCCATTATGTTGGAGATGCAATGGCACACAAGGTGTTGCAATCAGGCTTGTGGTGGCCAAGCCTATTTCAAGATTTAAAATATTGTGTTAAGGCATGTGACATATGCCAGTGCACAAGGAAGACAAACTAATGATATTAGATGCCTCTCATCCCCATTCTTTCCCAGGTGCCTTTTAAAAAATGGGCCATTGATTTTGTTGGGCTGATCACTCCTAAAACAACGTGTATAAGCATAAAATATATTTTAGTGGCCACTAATTATTTCACAAAGTGGGATGAGGTAATGCATACTAAAAACTAAATTGTTTCCACTACCACATGATCTATATGGGATAACATCATAAGTTTCTATGGGTGCTGACTTAGTTTAACTAGCAATGGAGGAATGCACTCCTCAATGAAACTATGAAAATCTTACTAGCTTAGTACATGGTGGCGCACTACAATACCACCCATATCATCCCAAATAAAATGGAATAGTTAAATAATTCAATAAGATATCAAGAATTTTCTTCACAAAAATATGTGATGTTGGTCTCAAAGATTGGGATGACTGAGTGACAGTAGTTCTATCGACATACCACATAACCTACAAGTTCCTAAGAAAGGATACACCATTCTAACTGGTGTTTTATGTAGAGTTGATTTTATTGATAGATTTTTTGGTGTCATCATGATGCATTACATGAATTGGTCATTTGGATGACCAAGAATCATTGAGTGCAAGGTTGGAGGACTTGGACTACTTGAATGAAGTGCACACCCAAGCAAGGTGGAGCCAGTAGATAGAGAAGGCATGCTAGAATTTATGGCATGATAGGCATATTAAACACAAGGTACCGACCGAAGGATCATTTTTCTTGCTCTATGACTCCAAGTATCTCAAGCACCCAAAAAGGATATAAATTAGGTGGATGGGCCCATATGTTATCCAAAGCATGTTAGAAACTAGTGCATGTAAGTTGCACACATTATCAATTGAAATGTTCCCTGGGCATTTCAATGGTAATAGATTGAAATTGTATAGGTAATAAGATGGTGCTAGTATTATCAAGCATCAACTTCCCAATCATAAGTCAATTGTGTTGTTTTGATCTGAATGACCTTTGGTGCAAGCCAAACATTTCCTTGTATTTTATTATTGTTGTTATTTTAGAGCTAATAAATGGTGCTTTCAATCTTGTAAATGAAATATTCTATCACTTTAACACATAACTCCACTCAAGTGAGTCGAGTATGGATGCTTTCTAAAGTACCTGAGGCTAGACACCTAAGTTTTTGGTACATGGAATTCACTAGACTTTGAGAATATGAGTATGAATTAATAAAGAGAGACACATAGGATTCAAATGTGTGAGAGGTAGAAATAAAATGCACACTATGATCATGTACAAAATATCAAAATCATAGAGTGAAGTGTTGGAGGACCAATGCAATGGATTTGTATGGGGTAGGATAAGCCAAGGCAAAGATATTAAAGCACACAGAAATCAACCAAGATAAGAAAGTGCACTTGAAATGAAAGCATAGAAAGAGAAGAATATGAAACTATGGAGGTTGAATCATTTGCATGTGAGGCACTACACTAAGGTTACCATAATGAAGGTGAAAGGTCATGTTAAGCAAACAAAGTTCAAGAGAACTATCATCATAATAAGTTGGCATCTACCTAAAGTGAGGTGGGAAATGGCCATTTAAACTACACATCACTTCACCAAAAATACCATTAAGATAATTTATTGAGGTGACAGTGATGGCATAAATATCCTCATTGAATGCATGCATGGTAGAGGATTTTTATGGATTTCATGGGTTTTAGTGAATTCTAAGAAATTGAGGTGCCATCATGCCATTAATCACCTTTAATGAATAATTTAACTAAATTAAGGGTATAAAATAGAAAAGGGTTGATTGCTTTAGGTTATAAACCTCAAGATAATTTACACCCAAAAATTTAGAACAATGAACCAGAGCTAAAGAAAGAAAATGTTACAACAATGAGACCTTAAGTACCCATAGATGCCAAAAGTGAATGATTGAATAGAGAGAGGAATTGCATTCCTTTTGAGATTGTCATAGAGATGTGTGGGGCATGAATTGTGCAAGAGCCAAGCAGCATAAAACTAGAGTGACATCAAGGCTACCATTAATGACAATCAAAGCTCAATAGATAAAGTTATAGTCATAGATCTCACAACTATGAGGAGCACCAACAAAAATTATAGGCTTCAGCAAAGTATATAGACTATGCTTCAACACCATTTGATTTAGAATGGGGAATAAATGCATGATTTTTGGCCCACTGTAAGCACAAAAGGATGTTAAGAGGGTGTAGATGATGGAAGAAGTAGTCACAATAAATAATAAAGTGGATTTGATAGAAGGATTTAGATTTGTCAAGGTTGATTTGGAGGCACTTGCAAAAATGTCCTATAAGAGATGCAATTTCCTCAGGAGGTCTTGGAGGGAGAGATCTAGGCATCTTTCACACATACCTGTCAGCTCAAATAATACAACCATCACACCTCAAGTAATGTGCAAGACCTAGTGCAATATTAGATGGTTGATACGGGGGCCAAGAATGAAGCAGACATGACATTATTTGATGTCTCCATTTGATACAAACTTGTAACCATTGGTGTGATTTAAAAAAATTTGGAATATTGGAGTCTTATTCATATTTTAGTTAAGGGTCTGGTTTGACTAAATCATTAAATAATATTGTAATAATTTAACCACTAATTTGTATAATTTATTTATATTTTTAACCTTTCTATAAGTAGCAATAAATATGGATAAAATAAGACTTATTGAAATAGCTATTTTAGGGTCTGATATTGGCTATGTAGGACTAGGACAATGTCACAAATCAAGATATGGGTTTCATTTTATGAAAGGATAGGACCATCAAAATAAAACACCCTAGATTCTGATGTTGTCATTTTATGCAGCTATTATCCAAACTACTCATAGAGACCTGAGTTTTCTAGGTTTTGTTCACTATCCCTATGTGCACTTGCCTATAAAATCTTGAGTGTTGAAAGTCTACAGAACTCCTTGTAGAGCTAATTTAATATTCAAACCCTAGA
This sequence comes from Torreya grandis, assembly GCA_037957365.1. Taxonomy (NCBI): domain Eukaryota; kingdom Viridiplantae; phylum Streptophyta; class Pinopsida; order Cupressales; family Taxaceae; genus Torreya; species Torreya grandis. Next base: position 1,243,838 of record JARHVA010000622.1, read on the forward strand.
CTTCATTATGCTTTGATAAAATTTGATAAATAATGAGGGTTAGTGTTTGTAAGATGCATTGAACGTGTATTCACACCACTTTTAGCATGTTGCCTACATACCAATACTCCAAAGAGGGATCAATCAATATGTAGTTATCACACTTAATGTGCTTTGTGTAATAGTGTGAATACAGATGCAAATATGCTAAACTCAGTGTGTTTGAGGTGGGTAGGGACTGGTGTGAGGATTTGGATATGCTTTTAGTTGTATTAGATGGCTATATGCAGTGAATAGAAAAATTTGCCTCAGTGGTTTTACTTGTATTCTTGCTTATTTTTTTATATTTTCCAACCTCTTTTTAATGAACTTTGAATGGGCTTTTGTAGAGATCTATTGGTCATGGGTCAAATCTATTCATGCTAGGTCAACAAGATGAATAATAGGAACCAAAAGGAAATAACCATTGGATCTCAAAATGTAATTGGAAAAGAGCACCAAAATAGGACACCCTAGGGTCCAGCATTATAGTCCAATTTGAGAGATCCTATCTTACAGGTGTGAGACTTGAAGGGATAGGATTGGCTTGGGAAATGTTTCCTCGCTGAGGTGGAATGACCATTTAGAAAGCTCAAGATGACTGGGAATAATCAAAAATGTGTCTAGAAGGGTCATGAGAGCATGCAAGAGGGACCTATGGGTTAGGTGTCACAAGCCACACTTAAGCTACCAATTTTGACATTTTATATGACTACATTTGCCCCCCCCCTTTATTATAGTGATGCAACAAAGTGAAATACTAAGATAAAGGAAAAGTAAAAAGCATACTTGAACTTACCTAGAAGGGTGAAGCTCATGAAGTTGTGTGATGTTGGGTGTGCATATAGAGACCACATTGTGAAGTGTAAATTTTCAAGATGAAATAAAGAGTAGATCAATTCTTACTAGATACGTTACATCTAAAATAAGAACATATAACACTTGGGTAAAGAGAGGAAGAGAAAAGAATGAATACACCTCATCGGGTATGTGAACTAATACAAAACCTATTGTGTTATTAAGAGATGTTGAGTGATGTTGGGTATGTGTTGAATGATGTTGTACCAAGAGTAATATTATGAACAGAGATGAGTTTCAATTCCCCAAGAGTGGCTCAAGAATGATAAGGCTATCCCTTTGGCTCCATCATCACCCACTAAGTGAAGCTATGTGATCATGTGTGTGTTAATCGATGTTTGGACTATGTGTTCAATCCCTCTAAGTATGTGGCTCAAGAATACAAAGGATAACTATTCCTTTGGTTCCATAATTTCCCCATGAAGTGAAGTTATAACTTGATATAGTATGAATGTGTGTCATATGAGATGGTGAAGCCCATGAATGTTTTATAATCTATCAATGTGACAAGGATAGCTAAATCTGTGCTATAAACTAGGCTACTCTTGGCCACTCAAAAAAAGGTGTAGATTAGGCTTGTATGAAATCCACTCCAAAACTAGGCAATAGACTTATATGGAAGCCACTCTATAATGATTCCAACCACTTGCAGATGGAATAAGGTATGAAACTACTAAGAATGCTTGGGTAATGTCATAAACTATAAAGAAGAGAAAGTAAATGTGTTGTGAACTTTACCCTCAATCACTGGTGTTTGTAACATGGATTTTGATTTGGAAGTTATATCAACTACCTAATCTAAAACTATAAGTGAGAGCCATCATGTTGTGTATGATGCCCCCTATATCTAGATTCTCTGAGAAAAATTGTATTGAAACTATTGATTCTAAAATGAACTGTTACTGACAAAACTATAATTATACTTAATTTTTAGATTATTTTTGTAAAATTTAGTTTTTTTATTATTTGGATAAGAGTGCCAAAATAGGACACCCTACTATCTAGTGTTATAGTCCAAACCTGGATCTCTTGTCTTGTGCTAATTTTGAAGATAGTTCTATAATTATCACTATCTTTCTAGTCTATTTTTCCTAGTTTGAACTCTAGTTGTTGTTTTAGGTGTTTTAAAAGCTTATTTTTGATTGGTTAGAGGCTCTGATCTTTGTGACAAAAACCCCTATTTATTTCCCCCTCTTCTAAGGTTAGTAATGAAGAATCTACAATGACTATCCTTAGAAGAAAGAGGCCTATAAGTGTGTTATGCTACAAAAATACATGATATAGTAATGATAATCAAAAACATATCTCAAGATATATCATGGTTTGTAATGGAGATTATTATATCAATAGGGGTATGTCTAGATAGATGTAACAATGTAATAACATGTGAAATATAGTGAACTAGAACTAGAAGTCTGATTAGTTTTTAGTTGTTAAGGAGGGATGGAGCATGATTTCCATCATGGCATCCAAGAAATCAAGAGAATGCATGATGTGGATCATGGCATTACAAATAATTAAGAAGTAAATAAGCACACAAGGAAAGAAGTAAGAAGCATACAAAAGTCGTCAAGGGGCCAAGCAAACAAGGCATATGAACACATGTCACTCAAACTAGAAAGTAAGCATACAAGGCATGTTCAAATGCCACATACACATACAAATGAAAATAAGTAAGGTTGGCATGAGGGCCACAATCACATAAAAGAGTACAAGCAAAGAACATTGGTAGATTTCCTAAGGCACACACAAGAATAGAAGCAAACAACATTGGAAAATGTCCTAAGCTACATACAAAAGACAAAATAATAATTGATAAATTCAATCACATCTAGATATGCAAATCAAGGAAAGAAAGCATGTAATATGTTGTAAATATAATCGCATCTAACTAATCAAAGCAATAAGTGAAAGTATGTAAGATATGTAGTACAAGACTAGGTATATTCTAAGAAATACACAAGTGTTATATACTAGTAAGTTTTGATAGAGTAATCTCTATAAGATAGTAAATAATATACATCAACATGATAACTAGAGGGTGTGGTATAGGAATGACATAATCTGGATGGTGTATTCATGTAGAAGATGCCCTTAGTGGGTAGATATATTGATATGTGTCTCAAATGTATGAAGTAAGATGCCCCTTCAATGGGTAGAGTGAAGCAATCAAGGATCTAGGTGTCACTACAAATACTCAAAGAAGTTTAAGTGAAGCATGGTAATGTAGACAAATCAATAAGTAATAGCATAGAATAGTAAAATATAAGTCTAGTATGGTAATAGAAATGTAAAGCATGGATAATATATACAATTGAAATGTTTTTTGGTATTTTTCAATTATTTGGATGTTTTTTTATTTTGAGTTATTTGGATGTTTTTGGATGTTGAGATAAGTTGTGTACAAGCAATCATAAGGAAAGTATGTACAAGTAATTGAAAATAAGCTATGTATATGTAAGCTGATAAATTATGTACAAGTAAGCAAAAAGAAACTATGTACAAGTAAGCTGAGAAAAAATGATACTAACCGATGAGTCTTGAAAGAGACTCCCTGTCATGGTGTCCTGTATCAAACAAAGGAATCGTGCATGATTATGAAGCATGAGGGAATGGCTACGAATATGACTAAGAATATTGGGATTCATTGTCGATATCTTAGAAATCATAATAACCTGTATTGTTCCACTCATCATTATCATCTTGATTTTAAACCAATGGAATGATAGTGTTAACTTTTGTTATATTTGGATATTTTCCTTTTATAAACTGTGTCTATGAATGATATGCCTTAGGATGTTCAATAAATCCCAAACCTTAGTGATAAACATTATCAACTGCTAGAATAGTAGTAGTGATGCCTTGAGCATGCTTGCCCAACCCTTGACCTTGATAATCAAACTATTGTAGAAATTTTTGACCAAACCCATATTGTTTTGAAAGTTGAAACTCATTTTGGAGAGGTATATTTGCATCTTTTTCATGCTTTACCTATGTTTGTGGTACTATTTCTTGTTTTAATTTTGATTTTTGATCCTTTTATTGTTCTGAGTTATGTTTTGGTAACCAGTTTTGTATTGTTTCTAAATTTGACCCTTTGTGAATGTGTTCCTATGTCACTATGGATTTCTTGACTGATTTACCTTGTATATGGTCCTCATTAGCAATTATCTATTGTATATGTTTTTTCAATGCCAAACATGAATCTGTGTGATGCTCGTGCATTCTATGATTTGCATAATAATATCTGGATCTTCTAACTAGATGTAGAGGAGATAGTTTAATCAACTTAGATTTAATCATTTCCCTTAGTACCTCACTTGAACTCTTATTTTATCTTTAAATGCTTTTTGAATCACTAGTTTTAGAGTTAATTTTTTGTTATTTCTTGTTTTGATATGTAACATTGTTTAAAAACCAATTGACTAGGTGAAGGTACATATACATGATTGACACTAGGGTGCCTTTGAGGCTTTTGTTTTATAATATGATTTTCCAATGTTGTGATCTTTTTATGTAATATATGATTCTAAATTTTTAAATCTAAAATTAACTTGTTCATATTAGTGATTTAATCCTTTAGAGTCTTACAAGTGTAAGCCCTAGTTGCTTCCAACTAAACATGTAAGCACATATGTTGAAGAGGGTTTGAAGAAGCTATAGGATAAATATATGCATTATGAATAATAGTATAGGATACCTCACCTTTTATAGGGGTGATAACATGGACCCGGTTAGAGGGAAAGTAGTTTTCACCCTCTTAGGGGAGAGGAGGAGAAGGAAATTCTTTCTTGTACATAAGATATGACATTGAAACTTGACATGTGGTTGTTAGCATATGTAGTGGATCCTCTAAGTATGTAAGGATTTCATTATTAATTGAATTATACATAATAGAGAGATGGAATTATAAATAAGTATTGAAATCTTGAATTAAGTAAAAGTAAACATTGCTTTGAAGGAAATAGATCTTAACATTTTTATCAATAAATTTGTTAATAGCATCCCTTACTATAAAAAGTAAGCATGAGAGGGAAAGAATGAAACTTTGCATTAACATATGGTAAACTTTATCATTTATAAACATGATAGGACCTAGTATGAATTCCTTATTATTTTTAAGAAATATTTTGAAATGAGCAAGATCCATTTGTAATTTTATGTGAAATTTGAATTGGATGTAAGGTGATACCTCAAAAATAAAGGGACCAAGTATATTCAACTAGGGTTTGAAAGAAATTATTTTTAATATTACTAAGATAAATTTAAAAATAAAATGTGAATTTATAATTTAAATATGTAGGAAAAATCAAAAAAATATTTCTAAAATTAGCAATAAATTTTCCCTAGGGTCTCTAGGGTTTTTGTGCACAAAAGGACCTAGTAAATTCAACTAGGGTTTGGAATAGATTTTTTTTATTTTTTTTTAAATTACTATGGTAAATTTAAAAATTTAAATGTATAAGTCTAATTTAAATATTCAATAAAAATCAAAAAAATGCTTCAAAAATCATAAATAAATTTTACCTAGGATTTTTAGGGTTTTTGTGCACAAACGAAGTAAGTCGGGTTCACCAAATGATTTAACAGTTTTGGGAATATTAGAGTTTTATTCCTATTTTAGTTATGGGTCTAGGTTGAATAAATTATTAAATAATATTACAATAATTTGATCACTAATTTTTAGAATTTATTTATATTTTTAACTTTCTATAAGTAACAATAAATATAGGGAAAATAAGACTTAGCTTAAAATGAATTGAAATGACTATTATAGGCTCTAATATTGGTTGTGTAGGACTGGGATAGTGTCACAAATTATGATCTATATTTTATTTTATGAAAAGATAGGACCACCAAAATAGGACACCCTAGAGTCTATCATTATTGCCCTCTTTTGTCATTGTTGTCCAAACTGCTTATAGAGACTTGAGTTTTCTAGATTTTTTTCATTGTCCTTGTGTGATCCTACCTACTAAATCTTGAGTGCTGAAAGTATATGAAACTCCTTATAGATTTGATTTAATATTCAAACCCTAGGCTTCATTATTATTTGATAAAATTTGAGAAAGAATGGGGTTTAGTATGTGTAAAATGCACTGAATATGTATCTACGCCCCTTGTGTGGACACACTGCCTACATACCAAAATCTAAAGAGGGATCAAGCCATATTTAGTTCTCCCACTTAATGTGCTTTGTGAAATAGTGTGAATGTAGATTCAAAAATGGTAAATTGGGTGTGTTTGAGGTGGCTAGGGACTGGTGTGAGGATTTGGATATGCTTGTAACTGTATTGGATGGATGTATACAAAGAATAGGGAAATTTGTCTCAATGGTTTTAATTGTATTCTTACTTGCTTTATAATATTTTCCAACCTCTTTCTAAATGAACCTTTAATGGGTTTTTATAGAGATATATTGGTCATGGGTCAAATATATTCATGCTAGGCTGACAAGATAAAGGATAAGAACTAGAATAAAATAACTATTAGAGCTCAAAATGCAATTGTATAGGAGCATTGAAATAGGACACTCTAGGGTCCAATGCTATAGTCAAATTTGGGCACTCCTATCCTATAGGTACAAGACCTAGGGGGATAGGATTGGCCTAAGAAATGTTGCCTAGCTAAGGTGGAATGGTCATTTATAAATCTTAGGATGATTAGGAATAAGAAAAAAGATGTCTAAAAGGGTCATGAGAGCATGCAACAGGGACCTATGGGTTAGGTGTCACAAGCCACACTTAAGCTACTAATTTTGACATTTTATATGACTATATAGTGAAAATCAAATCTATAAGTTGTCTTGTTTTAAGAATCTATAGGAAATCATGTAGTTCCTCCTCTTGTGCATCTATGGGGATTGATTCTAATTTTTGGGAAGGCACATGCAGTTATTAGCCAACCTCATTGGTAGAATCATCAAGCTCCTAGAATCTGACATAGACATCCACCAGATGATGGTAGATGATGTTAAAGTTAAAAGGGTCAAGAAACTCTTGGGGTACTACAAGGGAGGTTTTGTGTTCCTAATAAAACACATCAAAGACTCAAAAATGAGGGAAGCTATGAACCTCATAAGTTCAATATTGTGTCCTAATAATTGATGGACTGACATCACCAAAGCCTACCTGTGTATCACCCACCATAAGGCACAGGGGATAAAGTTTATTATAGATGAAATGGTGAAGAATTCACTAGAGTTTCATACAACATGAGAGACCTTTTGGTGGGGGTTGATGTTAATTATAATTGTAATGAAGGAGATTTGTCTGCTTGATGGTGATGAAGAAAACCTTTGGGTCTTCCTAAAGCACAAGGACTCCCCAACATTAAATTACCAAAACTTCACCTACCCCCACATCTTTTCCCAAAATTATAAGACCAAAGTAATGGGGTGGTGCACCCAGTATATCAAAGCATTTAGGGAGTAATGGTGCATCCCAGAGGAGCTCCCTCAGAATATGTTTGGAATGATACATTCACCATTATGAAGTACTATTGTATAGTGTGCCTAGTGCTCATAGATGGAAATTAACCTAGCTGGCTAAAGTTCCCCTACACATTTTTAGCCAAATACTTCAGGGATATGCTTAGAATAATTCCTAATACATATTAGTTGGAAATTTTGGTGAAAACTATGGATTTGGAAAGAAGTAGGTTATGACACCAATATGTGCACCTAGGATGAAAAGTGACTAAAGACTAAGAGGATGACTCAAATCATATCGAAATTCATCCACTCCAAAAGTAAGTCATATTTAGGTACATATACATAATATACTATGAGATTAAGTTGAGAAATAAGGGTACAAACACCAAGAAGGATGATGACCTCCCCTTCTAGATTAGTGATGAAGTGAATCTAGTACCAATAGCATAGAAAAAGTCTCCCTAAAATAAAAAGGGGGAGATAGTTGAGGAGATGCAAGAGTGCATCAGATTGAAGATCACCTTTGATGATGAAGCCACTCCCTCTACACCAAAGAAGAAGCATGTGACCTTCATGTTAGGGATTGCTTCACCCAAGCAAAGGGAGAAGAAAAAAAAATCAAAGGGTCTAGTTGTAATACCCATAATAACCTTGGTGGAGATAAAGGTGTAAGAGGTGCATGAGGAATTTAAAGCACATAAAGCATGTGAAGAGATGGAAGAGGAAGAAGTAATGATGAAATTTTACATCATCTAAGAAGAAGAAGTAGAAGAAGAGCTCAGAGCCAAACAAGTCTAGGAGGCCCTCTAAGGTGGCACTACCACCATGATTAGAGAGGTAGAAAATCCACCCAGCACTACATCAAAATATTCCTCCACATAGCCTCTATGAACTAAGGAGGAAAAGAGAAGATTTTGGAATAAAATGGGCCTTAATGAGGAATAAATAGAGATGGTGTTGATGCTAGAGTAAAAAAAGAGTGGCCATGAAGGCAGTTGACATGACCCAGGAAGAGATTGATAAGGTTGAGACTGAGAAAATAAGGGTTGAGGAAGAAAATACCTTAGAAATAACAAATAAGAGGAAGGCAGAGAAAATGAAGGCCTAAGAAGAAAGTACCAAGAAAATGAAGAGAAGAAGGTTGTCGTAAGCATATAACTAATGGAAGATAAAATATAAAATGTGCCTAGTGCCCCCACTAGCATAGTAGAAGAAGCTACACCATAGGCACACCCAAATAGTGAAGGGGCACCTAGAGATAAGGAAGGAAATACTGGTACCTTGAAAGATCAAATGAAGATCACTAAAGAAACACAATAGAAATAGGAGGGAAAAGCTAGCATCAAGGTAGAATAAAAAATGAACCAAGGGGACAATTCTGAGGAAGAACCCCTACTAGAACAAGAGGAAAGAACCTCAGAGGGAAGCGCTAAGGAGAGTAGTAGCACTGATGAATAGGAAGGATAATAAATGGATTTGGCATTCACTGAGGAATATGGCACCAAGCTAAGCCTAAGATAAAAGGTGAAAAAGGGGTGGACCGATGAAGATTACTATATGTTTGAGTACATGCCCCTCAAAGTTTCCATAACAAAGACACACCAACATCTATCATTCACTTTTGATGGTTATATGGATGAGCCTAGCCCATGAAATAACTAGAAGAAGGGCATGATTCCCTTCTCATAAACCCCCACACAAAGAACCTAGTTAGGTTGAACAATGAACTCATCTAGATTACATCCAAAGTATCATAGAAGAACATTGTTAATGATGTTAGAGCTTCAAGATGGAAGAAGATCATGTTCAAAGAAGAAGAGGAAGTAAAGGCCATGAAGTTCAAATTTCAATAATTGGATGAGCACCTAGAGGAATCTAATCCATCCCTCTTGGATGGTGTTGACATTTTGAATATTTTAGAGGCTGACAAGGTATGTGTGCTAGTAGAGAAAATGCTCCCAAGGTTAAAGGCGGAGTCAGTACTAGAAGAAGAGGAGGACCTATGAACCAAAATAAATCAAAAGCTAGATGTAAAGATCAAAGAGGTGGAAGACCTTTCCTCTAAACTTCAAGAGGGTGTAGATGTTACTAAAACCATATTCTTTAGCTTTTCCAACTAGGTGTCAGTCATAGACGTATGCCTTAAAAAGGAAAAAGGTAAGGAGGAGTTGATGGTATAGGTATACACTATGAGAATATCAGAGCATAGAAAAATAATGAGAAATGTCAATGCCTTGATCACTAAAATAAAAGACCAAGAACAAATCCTAGAAGCAATCTTCCATGCCTTGAAAACTAAGGCCTATGAAATAAAAATCCTGGATGGAAGAGTTGTAAAAGCTAAGGCAAACCTCGAGGCTTTCTAAAAGGAATGGGAAAAGATGGATGTGCTCGTGCTCAGTATCACCTCAATAGAGATAAATAGTTTAATTTAAAAACTCAAGCTCACCATTAAGGGCTTTGAGGACTTCAACATTGAACTCAAGGAGAGTGCATTGGAGTTTTGTGTACCAAGAGTATTGAAAGAGTAGTCTGAGGGCAGACTAGCAATTTTGTATGGGGTAATGTTGGGCTCCTTTTTGGATAAGTATGGATCCATGCCAACTTAGTAGATATATCAATGTGAGGTAATCATTTATAATGATTAATGTTTTAGCACCTTTTACACCAAATGGAGGAATCTTTGTAGATCTTATGCTAGCTGACAGGCACTTACTTGTCACCTAGTTTTTTAGGGCATCTTCATAAGTGGTTGCACGTGGTAAGTATAATTCAAAGGGTACAAGGTGTCAGATATGATGGAATGATCAACCAAGGCTCCATCTCAACACCTAACATGTGCCCTCCACCTTGGCATGAAGATACTTCTAAGTTATATAAATCTAAGTTTGAATTAGTATGCAAGGGATGCGACTTTGAGATAGTGAAGCTCTATAGCATTAGTTATAGACATAGTGAAGCAAACTATCATTAAAACTTAGGATTAGTATGGATGACTTCTAGGTTCAATATTGTAGTGCCCAAGCTCACCTATGAGCCTCTAGGAATTTAGCATCTTTAAATTATCATTTAATCTATTCCATTTATTGTGTACTCTATTTATCTGAACAATGTTTAATGAAGAATGACATTGAACTTAAATGAGTATTGATCTAGTGTATATGGTTATGGTAGTGTTCATTGATTGCACAATGTTTTTAATAGTGGTAATGCTTAGATTTAATATATGAATGCTAGGTTCTACCAAGCTTCTAGTTTAGCCTGTTAATGGCATCCCTAAGTACGTGATGACATTTTTAAAACTTTTGAATTAACCTAAGTATAAGAGAAGTCATGTGCCCAAGCCTTAATACGCTTGTACAAAATACAAGCCTAAAATGAACTTGACCTAAAACTTTCTATTGACCCATCTTAGCATTGCATGATGTCAAACCCAATAACACAAAGGATTTCATCATTGAGATCCTTGAACCAACCTAATATAGGTTTGTGCTTTTATGACCAAAACAAGATCCCCTAATAGGTTTTTTACCTATAGATAGTTGGACTCTACCTAGAATGGCTTGTACCAATGAACATGCCAATGTATTTATTTAAATTAACCCAATCCCATTCAATAATTATTTGTGTCATGGTATGAATAGCCCAACATAGGCCTTGATTATTTCTCTGTTGTGCTCAGGTTAGTGCATAAGGCTTGCACCTTATGTGAATTGATGTCAGCATAGTAGAGTGACAAATGTTGAGTGTTACAGGATTAATCTAGGTTTGAACCTAGTGTAACAAGTCTAGAATTGAATTGGATAGTCAGATAAGTGCCTGACATAGTAATGACTTAGACAACTAACCTTTTCTAAAACATATGACAAGTCTGGTTTTTTAAGGTAGTCTAAAATAGGCTTTAAAATGGCAAGTTTCTTGGACCATTTCATGGTTTACATACTTTCACAGGGTCTCAAGACCTCAAATTTGTCCTGGAGGTTGCTTACAGGCTAGGTAAATTTAATAACATGACTTTTGGTGGTTTTACATGTGTGGGAGAGGTATGGAGTAGAAATTCAATATTCTAGGCAAGGAGGCATAATTGAGGCCTAATTAGAAAGAGAAAAGGGGAAAACAAACACACACTCCATATCAAGATATGAATTTTTTAAGGAGTTGTAAATCCATATTAGGTCCTCAAATATGTACTCAATTTATCATTACCATCTGTACGTTGTCTTGCACAAGGAGGTTTACATGATTTTAGGGCTATAAGGAATTGAGACCAAATGAGAGCATAAGGTGTAAGATGGAATATTTGGGGTTATACCATGAACCTAAATGAGTTTATTTAGGTATAATAAGGTATTTTAATTCCTTTTATGAAGAGAGAGTGCCTTGATGAATTTGAAATCAATTTTTGAGCCATTTAGACAAGGCTAGGCATAGTAGACTAAGGGGTTTCAAGACACCTAAGGAGTTGGGTGATGATTACCACTGAAATGTCAGAGAAAGGTAGTTTCCAAATGTATTATAAGTGTCAACGAGAAGTTATAAAGTCATTTCATGATGAGCTAATGATGAATAAGTCTATGTGTCACTCCTCACATGCAAAGAAGGGCAATTTTGAAGAAGATGACCAAGGTATCAAGTAATTAAATAAACTTCTATGCCACTTGGATGATGAAGCAGATTCAGAGGAGAAACACATGTATTTAGATACCTATTAAAATATTATATAACTCTTTATTTTTAACTCTATTTAGAGACACTTAACAATCTCCCTTTATGCCCCCCTCTCTCTCTCTTCCTCATTTTTCTATATAAGCTGCCTCTTTTGGCATTATATGGGATCCACATTCGGTATGGTAAATCCCTGTTGAGTTAAATATTTATTTTTCCTTTGGAATAAATATTTCAAGTTATTTTATTTGTCTCAAATTCTTGCATAAATTTGTTAAGTAGTCTATTGTTGGATGACAAGTGATAGTTATCTTTCCTTGCATTCATCTCACTCTTTCATGCTTTGTGTGAGTAATATGCCTTATATCAGGTCGCATGATGTGTAATTGGTTTATTTATGTGTATTTAAGTGTGAAAAATACTAATAATGTATATTATTAGACATATTATTCATCTATCTTGAAGAATACATTTCATTTTATCTTCATGTTGAAACACCTTTATTAAGAGAACCTTGAGTTTTGAGATCAATTTTGTAATTTATCTTCCATAGTGTACATTCAAGTAGGATTTTAGAATTTATCTCTATGCATCACCTCCATTATCTTATTTTTTAATCTCATCCTATCCTATTTCCTTAAAAGTAAGTAGGTTAGTGGTTAATTTTAGGTGGTATACATGGGAGCTTGCCCATACTCTAAAGACTCACCTATAAGAATTGTTACCCAAAACATATAAGGTGTTTCAATGTTATCCCAAATTGAAGGAGGATAGAGTAACCCTCATTTTGGTGAAAATTTAGTTGATAATAGGTAGTAGTTGGAGGATTGGGATATTTTGGTTTGTGGTATGCAAAAGGCTCAATGCATGCATATACAATAATGAATTTTGAATGGGAGCCATCATTTGACCTTAAGGGTTTAATTATCTATCAACATTTATGGCTTAAAAATAATCTAGGGTTAAGTATATTATCATGGGTTCTCCTCTTCATAACATGGCCATCTAGGGTTTCAAATCATTATTTTACATATCAAGTGTTAGTTGGGCATTAGGCTAAAAAATCATGGTGACCCAACTATATATTCTATGAAACTTGGCATTGAATTTTATGATAGGCTCATGGGGTCTCATTTATTTCAAGAAAACTAATATTAGAAGATGTTAAAGTCAATAAATTTCATAAATTGGTCCAAGAAAACACTATTAAACTAGTCCCAACTTGTTGTTAAGTTTTTGTGGAGGTTAAGGAACCAACATAGGCTGAATCCATAAAAGTGAAGGGGAAAATCTTGGATGCCATATCTTCATGTTATAAATTCATAACTCTTATGGAAGTATTGTACAAGGTCACATGTTCTTCATTCATTCATCTTACAACAAGACTAAAATGAGGAAGGTGCCATTTTCAGTTCTATGGGAGGTCATAGATGACTCTAGGAACATTGATAGCTGACCTGACTAACTAGGCCATGGGGAGAGCCATTATGGGCAGTCTATTTGGGGGAGACTGGGAGGATGAGCTAGTGCAATCAAAAATATTTCTTTGTCTATTTCCATAAAACTAGGCTGTTATATGTATTTTTAGGGGTGAAATAATTAGTCTACCTCACCCAAACTTAGATCTGGTAATTCAAGTAGTAGGCTCCATATTTTCTTAGGGGTAAACCAATAGACTAAAACTTCTTTATTAAGGTCTACCTTATTTTTTATATATTATTTACTGGTTTGAGGTTCATAAAAATTTAAAAACATTAAATTAAAAGTAACAAGACTAAATAAAACATGCCCTCCTTCTAGCTCTAGTTTTTATTAGCCCCAAAATCCTTATGTCTGAAAGCACTCATGATATTGAGTGTTTTGAAGGGAAAGTAGGAGATAATGTATGGGATAAAGATATCCCCTCATTAATTTTAGGACTGATGTGAGTTTAGACCAAGGACCAAGTATTTTAACCTTGTTCTACATAGAGATCAATAATCAATACCACTTCAGGATCAATGTATGCATAGTTACACTAAGAACTCATTACCAACTGAAAAAACCCTTACTCATTATTTTCCACTAAGTCAAACCAAACTAATTTCAAAAATAGCGAAGGGTTTTTTTATTCCAAAATAAACATAAAATGGGAAGGCAAGGTAGGGCATAAAATTGATGATTCCAGGCTTAAAATATGTTAACGATTCAAGAACCAAGCTATGTGTGCCCTACCATAATTATACCACTGTGTGTCAAGTTTCTCATAGTTATTTGACTCATATTTACATAGGGGAAGAATTCTAAGTAAAACAAGAAGTCTATTTGTAACTTAAATCCCCCAAATATAATTTGTAACTTAAGTACATAGATTACTTACATTGTGAAGAAAATTATAAATATACACAAATGAGATAAAATAGTGAGCACATTATAAATACTACATTCTTTTTATTAACAAATCACTTATTAAATTCTTTCACATCAATATTTATTCAAAACTATAAATGATTGACAACATTAACAAATAAATAAACTAGTTCAGTAGAAAGCAAAAATTGCATTCATTAAAATAGAGTCTCTTTATAAAATGTCAACCATGGTAGACACTTAAATCCTGAAAGGGTGATGGAATAGCATGTGTAATCCTATATTTATTTCAACATTACCTTGGGACCAAATTTACCAACCTTTTTTAGGGATTATAGTTTACAATATATAGAGGATGGGGCTCACCTCTAAGTAGCATGAGATTACCATCATTGGCCATGATGGCCTCTCAAAGTTTTAAAAACTATATATATATAAAATAGGTAGAATATCCTCCACTCTCCTTAAAATATACATGAGGTCCCACCTAGTTGATACATAGATGAGTTGCATATGAACTACCTCCTAACTGCTTGGACTATGCTTCTTTGGTGTCCACCAGGTCAAACTTCTGAACCAACTTGGCCAAATTCATTAATGGATCTTGAAATATCACCTCTAATTAGGCCATTAGTATTTTATATACTTGGATTGGGGCCTCTAGGGACACTTTGATTTTTGAGACCTGATGTTTACTCGTAGTGGATTGGGTTGAGAGTTAAAGTACTGCTTGGGCTCTAACTTTTTTGGATTTCACCACTTTCTTCCTCATAACCTAGTTAAAGTGACCTTAAAAAACTCCAAACTCACCTCTATCTAGTAAGGTTCCATCTAGATATAATATCATTGTGATTTTGACATGTTTGGAGTAGCTAACATATTTTCCATGCTTCCTTCTAGAGGTTCTATAAATATCTATGCCAAGCTCAACCACTCTTCAACTGAATCCCTCATAATCCCAACATGTATGATAAAGGCTTAGGTCTAAGGTAAGCATTAGTTTTAATATAAAATTATCCTTCATGAGTAACTATGATGAGTTTACTACACTTGTTCTCTAAAAAATAAATCCTCTCCAAGTACACATGTATCCTCTAGAGATGTTCCTTGATTTCAGTCAATGTTTCAACCACTTGACCGAGAGCTAAGAAGAGTTATAGGGGGGAATATTTAATTCATCTAATCAATTATATAAGGAAGATGATCTTCACCTTCACCTCAATTACCTAGACTTGATCTTGCATATCTTCCAAGAGATTTTCTAACATGTCATGTGTTCCAATAGCACAAATATTGGGTCCTCAACCACTCTCTCATATCTTGTATATGTCCTCATTTTTATTAGGGAAAAGAGGTCTTGTTAAGTCTGCCAGACCATAGGTTCTCCTTCTTAGATGAATTTTTTCATGATAATCTTCCTCACATTCCTTAAGGTCCAATTAAAATCCCACTACACTTTAAGATCACCTTTCATAATCATCTCAGGTGCTTGCGACACCATGGCTACTCTAAGGGTAAAAGGGGGTGTTGGTGGGGTGGTAGATATGGATGTGAAAGGTGGAGGTTTGGGTGGAGGAGGAATATATGAAATTTATAGAATGAAAGAAGAGAGTAATGGATGAGAAGTAGACATGGGGGAAAATGGGTTCGGATGAAAGGAGAAGCCCAGGGGAAAATTTGTGCTTGCCACTAGCTCCAAGTCAAGATAACATATGGGGTAATGACACTAAGGAGAGTGGCATTCATCATAAGGGAGGAAATTTTTTGGTCAAAACCAAATCCCTGGGCACCCAAGATAATGGAAAATGGAGGTTTGGGAGTGATGTAGGGATTAATAGGAGGTGGTGTTGGAGGTTGAGGATGGATTGCATTTTGATTACTTTTGGGCCTCTTGCCTAGATCAACTTATGTTATTGTAGTGGGAGGAGATGGAGTGGTAGATACTGTAGGGGGTAACTAAGGAATTTATTGGGTAACTACAAGCATGATTGACATGGTTGGGGCCAAATTAACTATATGCATGGGTGCACTTATCATTTGGGATGTGGTAGTACCTGTTGGAAATGGAGCACCAATAGGTATTTGAACTTGTGGAAGACCTATTAATGGAACTACAAAGATCCCTATTGGTGAAATATAATGGGAAGATGGGAACTAGGAGGTGATAATGTTGTGCATAGTTGAAGCTAGAGGTACTAGGGTGAATTGTAAAAGGGGGAAATATAAAAAAATGGAGGCCCAACCTAAGTGGGTTATTGTAGAGAAGGGAAACCAAGGGGTTTCCACTAGGTTGTTATGGAATGGTGGGAGTAGGGGAAGGGATCTACATGATAATTAGTTATTGGTCCCATCTTGGGCTTATCTCTAATATAATATTTATGTCTAACCTTAGCATTTGTACAACCTGAGATTGAGATATATTCAGTTGAGTCATTTAGGTCTAAGTTATCTAAGGTTGTGATACATGAGCCATGAGAGGTGGTGGAGTTGGAGCAAAGGGATAGGGAGGTGAAGCTCATAGAGGATAAGTCAAGGAGGATAAGGATTTGGGGCCCCTTGTAATATCCTTGATATTTGAGGAGTTTTTTCCTAAACATCTCCTCTCGACTGAGTTGATGTAGAAGAGGCAAGGCTACCTTAGGTAGATGGCCTACGCTGAGCCTAATTTCCTTTCTTCATCTTATTGGCTTTGATCAAAGTGAACACCTCCTAATCATCTATATGGTTGAGATAGATATCATTGTTTTCATGGGAATAGTGTCTATAGTTGATGTTAAATTTGGCTTGATACCTCACCATAGGACCTAACAAAGATGTGTAGTTCCCAGTCTCTATGTCCATCCCTGCCCAAGGCATAAGAATCAATTCCTAACACCAAATTATACAAATTTAGGAGACTCTTGTAAATATGGTGCCTAATTATGATATGGAATGCTAGGCAAGCCTTATGTTGGCAACTGATGTAGTGTTCAAAGACACTTTCAACTAATTGATAGGTGATCTCTTACTCGACTATCCATTTGGGACTTGATAGGGTAGGTGGGGGAGAGATTTGAGGGTGCTAGTCACTTGAATGATAGTGTAATCCATGCAATAATAGTAATCACCAATGGGGGTGAGAGACTCTAGTATTTCCTTAGAGATTCAAGACATGGTTGCTTCATTGATGGCCATATAGACCATTAGATATAAGGAATCACAAATCTCATAGATGTGGTTCTGATAATGGTGGCCATATAGTTTTATAAAAAAAACTACATGGAAAATTGCACCTCTTAGAACCCATGATAAAAAGGTGAAAGGCTTAAATGTGAGCATTACACAGACTACATCCACCAAGTATCTCATCATATAAAAAATTTCTCTTCCTTGTGCATCTCCTTTTTCCTTGATCAGGTTGAATTTGATCACACCCCCAAGGTTCAATACCTAATCACCTTTGAGGATTATATGTAGTAGGGACACCCAAAAAATATTAACATGCACATAGTCAATTTCCCTAAACATTCAATCCATTAGTATCATCCCTATGTGAATCTCTTCCTTGAAGGTGTGGATGGTGTAGGAGTCCACATCCATATTTTTAACCCATTTATAATTTGGGTTCTCCACCCAATCCTTTAGGACATCATATATCTGGTACAGGTGTTGGTCTATGTGCTCATTATGGTCAAATCATAAGTGATCATATACTCTGAAAGGTTATAATAGGATTTTAATGCACTCCCCAAAATATATGTGATCATATGTTGGGAAGCCATAGAATACACTAGGTCATGAACACAATCTTTTCACCCTTAGTAGTGAATAGTAATTTGGTAAACAAATCTACATAAGGGAATACTTCTAGCCTAGTCACAGTTTTGTGTATCCCACACTTCTAGTATGCATGAAGGGCATATTTAAACTCAACCTCATCTTCATCATTATAAAAGAAGACTTAGTCACCATGTTAATTACCCTAAACATCTCATTATAATTATTGAAGTGGGTTAGGCCCTTTGGGAACATGGTGTCCTTATATTTGGGTTCGGGTTTGGGGTTAGAAGATGAAGCAATTATTACAAAAAGGGGTGGATTTGTTGTGATATTGAACTTTGAGTGAGGGAGGAATGGAGGTCATAAGAATGAGGATAAAAAATAAGGTAGACTCTAAGAAATTGGGATAAATAATGTTAAATGATTTTATCCTAGGTCACTTATAGGGATCTGCACATATCTCATGTATTGATGCTACTTGGTGACTCACTCAACATGAATTCAAATCTAAGTTGGTGGCTCTATTTTCTCATTTATTTCCTAATCTAGACTTAAACTTAATGATTCTAAATATGTGTTGCCTGATATATTTGGTGATTATGATGCAACACTTTAAATTGTCTAATCAGGGCCCAATTTCCCATTTAGTTAGTGTTAGGAGTGTGTTAGGCACATGACTATTTCATCAATGTGGCATCCTAGATATATTTTACCTTGTTCCACATGTCCATCATTGATTATTCTATACTATAATGGAAACCACCTATTTGTGGCCTAGTACTTCACTTTTACATGTTCATGATTAGGAGTCACCAACTAGAGGAATAGTGTGATGCATGGCATCTTTTTATTAGCCTTTTAAATCTGATTGTACCTTGTTCTAAATACTTGGGGATTCTAGGGCCTCTTCTACAAATTTATACATAAGTGCCACATGGCATGGTTTGGTAGGTCGAGTTCTCTTAGGATCTAACATTTCTATCAAGTCCAAGAGACTGACAGCTCTAGTATTGGCCCATGTGATGCCATTTCATTTAGTTAGGCTCTCCCAAGCTCCAATATCTCTATAAAGTTTGAGAGATTGATATATCTGATAGTGGGCCACACGGTGTTTTCTAATTTGGTCATTCACCCTATGAAAATCCACAAAAAAAGACTAAGTAAAAAGGGAATCCATGTAATAAAATAAGATTCTCACCTACCTACCAATGAATCTTTATAAGATACCACATAGGAATCTAAGAGACTAACTCTAAGAACTTGAATACGAGTTCAAATCTGTAGATAGATATAAAAATAAAAATATTCTCATTGTGAAATTGCTTTGCTCTTCTTAAGACACAACAAGGACTCAATTATGTTCAAACTCAAAAAGTTATAGGGGGTTTTAATAAGGATCAACTATTATTATTAATATGTTAGATGCATGACAAAACTAGGATGAAATTGAAGTTCAAGGACTCTTAAAGAAAGACAGTGATCAAGGAGATATCAAAACTCTAGTAACATTGAATTGGAGTAACTTTAAAGAGGGGTCCCCCACTTTGTAGAAGAAGGAGGTGTGTTTGCCACAAGATACATGATTTATTGATGTTATATATCATATACATATTAAATTACATATGCATTCTATACACAAATGATTTACATGATATACATGAATGGGACGCAGGACATACATGTCACTTATGATACATGGATATATATATATGAGTGAAATTATTTACACATGAGAACTACCTTTCTATAATGGGGGCATGCCTACACTATGTGCATCTTTACATACTTATCAAGTTATTATTTTTTATATTGGTGTTTTTATCATATTTTGGATTTAGTGGTCTAAACAAGATTTTACTTAACACTAATTCAAATCATATAATATGTGTCTAAATTGAAAAAAATTAATGTAACTAGTAGAGAATGATTGATTTATTATACTTGTTATTTATAGATATGACCAATATTATATTGTACAAAATATATTTTAGTCATGTTCTAGTATGTGGCTATGTACAGTTATTAAAAATGGTTTGGACTGGATCTATGGTCACTTGGATACATAAGTGATTGTTTGAACCTATTAATATATTTTTAATAATTCCTAAATTTATATGTTAAATATATCCATTTTATGTCTACTATACTATCCTTATGAGAATTTTTACACCATTTTATCACATATTTTTGTGCCCACATGTAGATGGGTATTATGTGTAATTTTAGAGTCTTTGATTATGTGTAAGTTCAAATTCATCTTCCTTCAGCTTGAAACCCTAGTTCCACTTTCAAGACTTGATTTTTTTGTATAAATGGTTTATAAAAGGATGGGTTGAATTTATATTAGCCACCCATGATAATTGGTTTAGATATTCCTACATTTCAATACTCTAAACAAAGCTCAAAGTGCACATATTTTTTCTAACTAACTGTGTGTGTTAAATCAGTGACAAATTAAAATTCAATGCAATCTTGTGTGGATTTTGACACTTGATAGCCTATTATTTTAACCTTGTATCGGTATTCAGACTTGGCTTGATGCTTTTTCCTTTGAGGTTTTGTAGATTTGCATTTTTAAGGTAGTGCTTCAAGGATGTGCAAATGTATTCTTCAATGTTAGTGCAAAGATAAATTCTTTCTATATAATTACTAGATATGAAAAGGCTTGGTCTTGGTCTATATAAATGACTGACTCTTTAAGTATCTCCCTATAAATCAACATGAAAAATGTGTGGGTTAACCCAAAGGAAGAGTTTGAATTTTATAAAATAAATGTTGGAGAGCATGCAAATGAGTCCTCCCAAGGTAGACAGCTTTGGTAACCATATTCATCTTACTATGGCCAATGGCATACAAGAAATAAAAAATAGTGATATGAGATAGGTAAGTGAATGACTAGGAGAGAGAGTGATAACTTATCATATGTGTATGCACAAGTTATGTATACTAAGGTTTAGTCAAAATTGATATTTTCAAGTGTCTAATACTAAATTTGTGTCTACATTTATCCCCTTTTATTCTATTATTAAAAAAAATAGAGTAAAAGGATAGAGTGATAAATTTGTCACCTGAGTGTAATCATGATGGGTGTCTTCAGGAAAATATTGAGAACTGACTTGCTTCCATGCAAAAATTGTATTAAACATGTATAAATTAGTGTCCACTTATGATAAAAAAATATATATGAAGTATAATTGAACATATTTTAAATTTAAAAATTAAGGAATGAATACACTTTTAGGTATGTGAACCAATCTATCCTCTGGAGTCATTAGAGAATGGTGTGATTATGCCCCAAGGAAATGCTAGTGTTAAAACCATGGATTGGGAATAATTTTCCCTAGCCCTCATTGAATAAAAAGAAGAGCTTAAACTATAGTTCATGAAAAACCTCAAATACACTACTTGTTATAGTTTTTTTATAATGGAACCCAAAATAGGTTCCAATAAATATGAGTAAACCTAAGTAAAACCTTAGTCTAAATCATCTGCTACAAATAAAAAATTATTCAATTCGCAGTACATCTAAGTAGATCCTAAGTAAAATATGAATAAAAGTAATGACATTAATTTTCACTAAATCTAATAACCTATGTAATATAATTCATATAAATTATGTCATAATATCATAAAATTTGTGACTTGTTCACATATTTCTTTCATATGTTCCCAATTTAATAATCAATGTAATATGAGTCATGTAATCTATGTAATAATATCATATAATTGATGAACTATTGTTCATGATCCTTCAAATTATTTTACATATGCCCCACATATACCCCCAACGTGAAGCCATGCAATCATCTTACAAAATTGTAGACCTACCCTTCCTCTTTGCCATGTTGTATGTTTTCTATTTTATGCCCTCTCCTTGGTCATCGCACGACACTACTTGTCTAGATATTGAACTGTGCTTCCCTCTCCATGGTCATCATACGACACTACTTGTCTGGATATTAAACTATGCTTCCCTCTCCTTTATCTCCTCTTTGCAACTGTATTTTTCTTATGGTACCATGCGCAACATAGTCTTCATTCCAACATTTTTAAACTTCTAAAGTTTCAATCAAACTAAGGAATTTCAAGCTGTAGGGTGTCTAAAAGGACTTATTAGAAGAAAATAAACATATACTTTTGAATCAAATTTGAGGGTGAGAAACCTTAACACCTTTTATACCATAGTAGCTTCTTCAATTTCCTCTCGAAGACCTCTGATCATGTTTACTACTTCATCAGCCCTTATAATATGAAAAAATTATGTAAACCTATGCTAACATGAAATTATATGTACCCAAAATCTGATATTTTTGTGTGGAGGACTAAGACTCTTAGACAAGTCCACTATGTATGCCCCATTTTGAAGTGAGGGATATAGTCTATAAATTACTCATATAAAAATAAAATATTTATATGCATCATGTTATATATAAAAATATGTAAGAATGTAAAATAGGTGCTAACATGATTAGATTATATTATCATAGAAATATTATATTATCTAAGAATATATAAAACATGTATCCTAAGGCATATAAATATCAGGTCATGTAGATATATCAATGAAGGACATAGTAATAGTCATCATATTAATGATAATATGAGGACTAAGTAATAACCATGAAAAATATGCATGATGTGTATCATGTCATCACCCATAAGTATAAGAATGTGTGATATGAATCATAACATCACAAGCTTAGTAAATAATCTTACATGTATCCAAACATAACATTTAGATTCACACTTAGTGTCATGGTAATACACAAGTAATAATAAGAACATGTATGATAACTCACAATGTCACATGGAGTAAGAGTCATGCATATAAATATTAAAACATAAAAAGAGTCAAACACTAAACACCCAATGTCATGCATAGTCACAGAAAAATAATCAAACATAAAAGGATTCACACAATGAATACCCAATATCATGTAGATTCATAGAGAAATATTCACACAATGTAATAAACTCAAGGATCATACCATATAATACACAATAAAATCATCAATAATAGAAAAAATAAGGCTAATCTACATAGTCAATGTATATCATCATCACATATAGTATAATATAGTATCCATAGAATATATAACTCTAAGTAGTATATGTAAGAGCAAGTCATGTGTAATCAATGTAAATAACTCAATATGATTAATGGGATGGTCATAGAAAGATGTAGCTTATGTAATGTACAATTATTCCCCCAATTTAAACATGCCTCCAATGTAGTAAAGGTAGCCTCTAGGTGTAGGAATGTCCTACATCTATATGTTTGTCATATATAACCTATATGTCATGCATCCCACTAATGTATACCATTAAATGCATGTGCATAGATAAAATGGATTTACAATCTTGT
This sequence comes from Torreya grandis, assembly GCA_037957365.1. Lineage (NCBI taxonomy): Eukaryota > Viridiplantae > Streptophyta > Pinopsida > Cupressales > Taxaceae > Torreya > Torreya grandis. Next base: position 1,267,285 of record JARHVA010000622.1, read on the forward strand.
TAGAGCTAAAATCACTGAGATCGGGGGTAAATCAGTGATGATATATATTCAATCTAATTCCAAACCCTTAATCATTTAGCACATACAATCATGAAGCAGACACATCATTCATAATTATGAACATGGAAGACAAAACAAGATCAAACACATAACACATGATATATGTCGGAATCCCTATTGGGGGATAAAACCCATTGAACCTTTCAATATGGACTATAGTCTTATATATATAAGATTCAACATTTATACCAACACCAATTGATCAAGGATCATCCACCCCTTAATTTAGCTAAGCACCCACTTGACCTTTAGCTAACTCCAACTAGCAAGGAGGTTACAACCCCATAGGAAACCAAGCACCAATTTATCTACCTCTAAACTGATATTAACCTATGATATAATATCTTCTACACCTGATGATGAAATTCTCTAGCTTTCACTCTTCACACCTCAATCTCTCTCAAATAGCCTCTAGGGCTTACTCAAACTGTCTCTTCTAAGCTCCTTAGGTACAATGACCTATGTATCCACCTAGATCATCTTGATTATATTAAAATGACTAATCCTATTTTATCTATTATGTTCCTTAATAACCTATACCTTCTCTTTCAAAGGTTCTCTACTTCACTTAAGTCCACACTTCCTCAACTAGCACAATTAATCCAATTAGACCTTATACTTATACCACTCTCTTCCTTTAACCCATATTGGTTGACCAAGATGCTTTAAATATTTGAACCACACTTAAAATAGGTACATACACATGTTACATGTGAGAACCACACTCTTCATAAATTGATCATTACCTCATTATCCCCAAACCACCATTAGGTCTTGGTGAGACCTAAAACAATTAGGCCTTCATAATCACATGTTACATGTGAGACTAATTACACTACCTTCATCCTTTGCCAACACTTTAAACACATAAAATATATCTCCAATATCCCCTTTCTCACTCTCATATGTGTCCATGCCACCTAGAACACCACCTCAACACTTTAACCTACCAATTAGGTCTCCTCACTCTTTAGGCCTTCATACATAGAAAACATAGTCTCAAACATTTGAATAAACTAATAAAATATTTCACATATACATATGATTATATCACATTTTTGAAACCTTTATTACCTATTAAATTCCTTCATGTTCTTTAGATACTTCACCATAGGCTCTAAGCATTCAAAATAACTCTCTCAAAATGACCACTCAAACTAGTTATATATAGTCAAAATATAGTCAAGCTATTTTGACTCTCCATATCTGATCAGGGACATATCATGGCATCTAATAATTTTTCATAATCCTTAGAGACTTATATAACATATATATACTCATTTTCTTCATTTTTTCTCAAAAAACCTTCAACTCACTCCTGCAACATGGTCACTCAATATGTCAATGCATTCAATAAACATAATCAACTTCTAAGCAATTATTCACACTAAAGAAGGATTGATAAAACCTTCATAATCCACACAAGTTGTATTCATGGAGTCTATAACACTCTCTGATATATAATTCATATTTAAACATAAAAATACTATCAATAATAACTAAATTATCCTTCTTGGGACACTTAAAGAACATGGTCAAACACATAGTCAACTTTGGAGCTCAATAAAATTGATTATATAAACATTATAACCTTTAAAATAGAGTCTCTAGATGTGCCTTGGAGTCCTTTACAACTTTTCCTTTTACACCATCAATAAATTCATCCTTGATCAAAATATATTATCAAAATACTACAGACTAGTTTTTCCTTTATTAATTTGAATATTAAAATTCCAACGGTCATTGTGTAATGCAAACATTGTATACACATATCTTCATCTCATGCACTCACATAATTTTATAAAATTTAATCTATCAATCTCCTTAGGATTATCCTAGTCTTTACCTTTAATTTCTCACCATTGATCTTAGATCCTCACTTTTGAGATCAATACATTTGGCACCTTCACGTGCCTTCTGAGTACCATTCAGTTAGTCTCCAATGAACATTCACCACTTGGCAACCCCACATGATTTATGAGCACTATGTTGACTTATTTACTCAATACACTCCATTGGATCATAATTTTCATGATCATGTACTCAACATTGATCTCTATTTTATAGATTTCACACTTATTATTAGATCTTTATCACCCAATTAAACGCTCACTTTAGATCTTCCTTGACTAGTTGACCCCAAATTTTAATGTAGATAAACTTGATGGTCTCTATTCCATTATAGTATGCTAGATAAAATTGGAAGTTTTATATATTGAACTATAAAAAACTATAGACTCCAAATCTTTAGGGTACCTTCTTGACACTATAGACAACATTTCCATGAAAACATTTTACCACTATTAACTTTTTGAGTACCTACACTAAATGCACAAACTTGTTGATTCATTCATATCTACATGATGTGAAATGATAGTATAGCTTCTCTTTAGCTGTAATATTCATGTTTCTCTTTCCAAATGATCAAATGACACATCATAACTTCACCAAGACATCTATGGATGCCTCATAACCTCTTCTTTGTCTTTATTAATCTACACATATGCCATATACTATCTAAACTATCAAACACAACTTCTTTATCATTCATTCACTATTACCCCATGATCTCTTTGAAATCAATGAAAACTTAACATCAATAACCATGCTCAAAAATCTCACCCTTTATCATTGATGACAAAACACCCTCAAAATGACTTCTTAATCATTTGAACTTCTTATTTCTGATCTTTCTCTCCCTTTGATATTAATGATAAAGGGTCTCTTCCTCAATATGCCAACTTGATAATTCTTCAAAATCATGTATAAATTCAAATACTATTTAATATGCTTAGGATACTTACATACTTTCAATCTCAATTTCTTTCCCTTTGACATGCACCAATTTGAACTTGGACTTCTCTAATCTTTGGACCTGACAAACTGCTCACAGAGCTTAGAAATCTCCCCCTAACATCAAGATCCATCTCATATCATATATTCTTTGACATACACCAAAATAAACTTGGGCTTCTCTAATCCTTGGATCTATCTACCTACAAAACCCACAAGCTTTCTTTGCTCATGCATGAAGATCCAATACCTTGTCAAAACACATGACTTGGTTTGATCAAGTCATCATACCAATATTCTTGAATTCACAATTATAGAAGACATATTCACACTTCTAACATGACTATAGGATCTTCACATATGCTCCCCCTCACATTATGCACATCTTCTTCAATCCACTCAAGCTAAATGAGTTAACACCCCCTTAGCCAAAAACATCTTCAAATGATATTCTTTTCCTACAACATTAACCAAAGCTCAACTAGCACCCACCATGCTTCCTCTTACTTGTCAAGTGTATCCTTGAATCCTATATAGATATTCCCTAACCCATAATGTCCTAAAACAATGTGAAACCAAGAGTTTCCTATAACTCCTCATATTCCTTCTCCTCCTTGATCATCTAAAACTAAAATTTATTCTTCTTCTTAGGCTTAAGATAAACAACTTGCTCATCCACTACAATATCTCCATTTATTTTAAGAATAAATTGAAAATACATGGATACAACAAATATTCATGATATACCTCATCACTAGACATTAAAAATTGATGTTCTTCACATAAAAACTTGTTCAACAATATCAATATGTTTACTTGTATCCATACACACCTTAGAACTAGCCTCAACTAGCACCTTGGTCTTTGCATTGAGATTAACTTGAACTAACTTTTGATTCTCCTTTTCTATCTAGATAGATAGCACATTATCTTGCATTCTTGAACCTTCTTCATATATGATTCCTCTTTTGCTTTAGCAGGCAGTCCACCTTGATATTTCAACTCAAATGAATTAATTTTTTGGTTCTTCACTTCCTTAGGTTTTTATACCAAGGATTGACCTTTCTTGAGCACTCTAGGATGTCCATGCACCTTCTTATGACTTGAGATCTTGATTTTACAATATCTTTTAATATGACCAACTTGATGACAACTAAAATAAATAACATCATTCATACACTCTGCTAGATGAATATTATGAATCTCAGAAAACACATCATCTTATCTCTTAGGTTCATTATTCTAAAACTTGACTGTCTTAGGTTTCCATACCTAGGTTAGTCTTTTCCCATGCATTTTGGGGTAAAATCTAGCAATATGTCCTATGTCATGATAATTATAGTAGAGTACATTATCCATACCTCTTACTGGCCAACTGATCTTCCTTATATAGTTTCTTGCCTTATGACCAAACTTGTGATAAGCAAAATAATGACCATTAAAAGATCTATCATACCTCATGGCACTTGGCTGCCTGATGGATCTTTTCTTATTGATCTTGGTGCTTGCATCCTTCTTATCTTGATCTTACCTCTCTTTCTCTTTTGTAGTCTTGTTTACCTTGACAAAAAATTTCTCATGCTCATCCATCAAAGAATCTAGCTTGGCTTTCAATTGAATGTTCTCATCCTCTTTAGCTTTCATACTTGAACTTGCATCCTCTAACTAAATTCTAAGAACTTGGATAGTCTCCTTATCCCTCTTAACTTCTTTAGACATGTCATCCTCCAATGTACATGCTTTCTCTTCAATAATATTTATAGAATCAAGATTGTACTTCAACTCATCATGCTCACCTTGCTTTGAACTCAACTTGGCATTTGTCTTTTCTAGTTGAGTCTTGAGATGTATGCATTCTTTCTCTTTTAAACTCAAATTTGTCTTTGTAACCCTTAATTGATCCTCAATAATGTTTATCTTCTCTATATCATCTTTTTATCTTGAGATTTCCTTCAAGGATTCTAGCTCCTTATTGAGCTTGATGCACTCATCCTTAATATCCTTAAATCTTGAGGCCATGATCTTATTCTAAGCTTCTTCTTGATCATACTCATTCATCTTACATCTATACTTATCAAATATTACCTTTAACTAATTTCATTTTTCTTCACTTAATTTTAGACATGCACAAGTAACCTCTACTTGAGCCTTCAACTCTTGATTCTCTTTCTTCAATTACTTAGCCATATTGTATCTTGGATCACCTTCAAGTGGTTAAACTTGTAAATAAGGTCCTAATCTGATACCAATTTTTATATATACAATCATTGAGATGGGGGTGAATTAGTGATGTTATATATTCAATCCAATTCCAAACCCTTCAAATCCTTAATCATTCAACACATACAATCATGAAGCATACACATCATTCATAACCATGAACATGGAAGATAAAACAAGATCAAGCACATAACACATGATATATGTGGGAAACCCTCTTAGGGGATAAAACCCATTTAACCCTAAAAGATAGACTATAGTCTTATAAATACAAGATTCAACATTTAGACCAACACCAACTAATCAAGGAGTACCCACCCCTTTATTTAGTCATGCACCTACTTGACCTTTAGCTAGCTCCAACTAGCAAGGAGGTTACAAACCCATAGGAAACCAAGCACCAACTTATCTACCTTTAAACTAATCTTCACCTCTAATCTAATGTCTTCTACACCTGATGATGAGCTTCTATAGCTTGCACTTTTCACACCTCAATCTCTCTCAAATAGCCTCTAGGGCTTACTTTCTCAAACTACCTCTTCTAGGCTCATTAGGTCCAATGACCTATGTATTCAGCTACATCAACTTGATCAAATAAACATGACTAATCCTATTTTATATTTTATGGTCCTTAATAACTTGTACCTTCTCTTTCAAAGTTTTTATACTTCCCTTAACTCCACACTTCCTCAACTAGCATAATTATTCCAATTAGACCTTGTACTTATACCACTTTCTTCCTTTAACTCATATTGGTCAATCAAGATGCTTTACATATTTTAACCAAATTTAACATAATTACATACACATGTTACATTTGATAACCACACTCTTCATAAATTAATCATTACCTCATTAGCCCCAAAATACCATTAGGTCTTACTGAGACCTAAAACAATTAGGCCTTCGTACTCAGACATTACATGTGAGACTACTTGGACCACATTCATCTTTTACCAATGCTTTAAAAAAATAAAACCTATCTCTAATATCCCCTTTATCACTCTTATATGGGTCCATTCCACCTGTAACACCAACTCAAAACTTGAACCTACCAATTAGGTATCCTCGCTCTTTAGGCCTTCATACACAAAAAATAAAGTCTCAAACTTCTGAAGAAACTAATAAAATATTTCACATAACCATATGATTATATCACATGGGTTAAACCTTAAAGATCTTTTAAATTCCTTAATATTCTTTAGATACTTCACCATAGGCTCTAATCACTCAAAATAACTCTCTCAAAATGACCACTCAGACTAATTATATACAATCAAGCAATTTTGACTCTCTATATGTGATCAGGGGCATATCATGACATAAAATAATTTATCATAAGCCTTATAGACTTATATATCATCTCCATACTCATTTTATTCTTCAATTATTCTTAGAACACCTTCAACTCATTCTTGCAACATGGTCGCTCAATCTATAAATGCATTCAATAAACCTAGTCAACTTCTAAGTAATTGTTCACACTTAAGATGGATTGGTAAAACCTCCATAATCCACAAAAATGGTCCTCAAGGATTATATAACACTTTAAAATATATATTTTATCTTGAAACATCAAAATATTATCAATAATAACTTAAATATCCTTCTCAGGTCACTTACAAAACATATTCAAACACACATTCAACTTTGGATATCAGTAACTTTGACTATACAAACATTCAAATATTATAAATAGATTATATATATGTGCCTTGGATTCCTTTACAAATTTTAATTTTACACCATCAATAAATTCATCCTTTATCAAAATATATTAAAAAAATATTGTAGACTAATTTTTCTTTTATTAATTTAAAGATTCAAATTCCAACGATCAATGTGTAATGCAAACATTGTAGACACATGTCTTAATCTCATCATTCACATAACTGGCTAAAACACACTCCATAAATATCCTCAAGAGTATACTTATATTTACCTCTCATCATTCATCATTGATCTTATATCCTTGTTTTCAAGATCAAAACACTTGGCACCTTCGCATGCCTTCTACTCACCCTACAATCAATCTCCAATGAACTTATACCACTTGTCAGCCCCACATGCCTTCTAAGCACTTTTTTGACTTATTTACTCAATACACTTTGTTGGATAATAACTTTCATGATTACATTCTCACCATTGATCTCTATTAGATAGGTTGGATGCTCATCGTTAGATCTGTATCGCCTGATTAAATGCTTATTGTAGATCTTCCTTGACTAGTTAACCCTAGATTTCAATATAGATAAACTTGACGGTCTCTAGTCTATCATAGTCTGCTAGAGCAAATTTGAAATTTTATATCTTTAACCATAAAATAATACAACACTCCAAATCTTTAGGGTACCTTCTTGGCACTATAGACAATATCTCCATGAAAATATTTGACCACTATTGAATTTTTGAGTACCTGCACTAAATACATAAACTTGTTGGTTCACTCATATTTGCATGACATACAGTGATATTCTAACTTCTTTTAATCTAGAATATGCATGTTTCTCTTTCCAAATGATCAAATGACATATCATAACATTCTCAAGACATATATAGATGCCTCACAACCTCTTATTTGTCTTTATTGATCTGCATATATGCCATATACTCTCCAAGCTATCAAACACAACTTATTTGTCATTTATTCACTAGTACCTCATGCTCTCTTTGATTTCAATGATAACTTAACATCAATGATCATGCTTAAAAAATCTACCATGTATATGATAAATCATAAATAAATCATGTAAACTAGCAACACATGTCATGTATAGGTTCTTATTTATTTTTTTTGTATATTTTAATATTTTTTATATTTTTGTATATTTAAATCATGTTCTTACTAACAAATGATCCCATCAATGTGATCAACACATATAGGTCCAGATTCAATCAATGTCCACTTTAATCATGTTAGGTTCACCAATATTTTTATCTTATTTTGGATTTAGTAGTCTAAATAAAATATAACTTGAGACTAATTCAAATTATATAATTTATGTCTAAATTAGGCAAATCTGAATGTAACTAGCGGAGTATGGTTAATTTATTATACTTGTTATTTATATAGATGACCAATATGAGAGGGTATTTAGTTTATTTTGGATTTGTTTTTTTTTGTGATGGTATATAGTTGTCAGCAGTGGTGTAAAATAGATTTATGGTCACTCAAATCTAGAAAGTGACTATTTGAACCTATTGGGATAGATCTATTAATATTTAGGATGCCTATTGTAACCAAATCCATCTATTATTTACTATATATATCCCTTTGATAAGTGTTAGACTGTTATATTATAAATCATTTCACTTACATGTAGATAAGTATTATTTGCAATTTTAAAGGCTTGAACTGTGTGTAGGTTCATATTCATCTTCCTTCACCTTGAAATGATATCTCCACTTTTGACACTTTATTTGTTTGTAAAAATGGATTAGAAAGTATGGGTTGAGCTAACCTCAACCACCCCTCATTAAATAATTGAGAAATACCTACGTTCAAATACTTTAAAGAGGGATAAAACCACATGTAGTTCTCCCACCTGACCCTGTCTGCACTTAATTTATGATAAATTAATATACAATTTAATCATGTGTGGATTTTGACACTTGGAAACCTATGATTTTGAATATGAAATAGTAGTTAGACTTATCTTGATAGTTCTTCCTTTGAAAGTTTATATATTTGGATGTTTTATGGTAGTGCCTCAAAGATGTGTGGATGTATTCTTTATTGTTCCAATGCAAAGATATATGCTTGCTAGATAAGTACTACATAGGATTAGTCTTTGGCTTGACATGTATAAATATATAACTTATTTGGGTAATTTCTCTTTTAACCGACATGTGAAACATGTGGTCTAACCCAAAGTAAGAGTTTTATTTTAATAAAATATTCCTTAGAGAGTGGGTAGACCATTTCAACCAAGGTAGATGGCTCCAATAATTAGATTTTTCTAACTTTGGATAGAGGCATATAGGACATAAGAGATAGTGAATTGATATAGCACTTCAATTTTTTAAGATGGTTAATTGTTTATCTAGAGACTAAGGAAATCATGTGTGATTAATGGAAAATTGAGAAGACCAAATCCATAGGTAAGTGAATGGTTAAGATAGGGTGTGAAAAAGATTCATGTGTATGCAACAAGTCAGTTATGTTAAGGTTTGGTCAAAAGTGAAATTTGCATGTGTTTAATACCAAATTTATGCATTTAGATCTAGTCCATTAATCATAGTGTACTATACACATTACTTTATCTTAATTATATTTTGTAGAGTAGTATTTCTATGGATATTGTGCTTTATTATCCTAGATGATCACATTGATTTATTATGTGAATTAACATTGCTTACTATGTGCATGCTTGATTATGATGATTAATACATCGTATGGTTATTAATTTGTGTTATACTTTATGTTTGATAAGCACACTAATGGTATCTTGTCACATCATGTATCGGTTAGTCATATGATCTTATAGTTCATGTCATGGTTGTATTATGTCTATGTCAATTATAGATGTCATTAATACCCTTCATTTAATATTATCAATCTAGGGTTGGTGTCTGAAGGTTGTATGCAATAAGAGAAAGAGATCTTTGGCAAATGGTTCCTTATATCACACTCCACACTTTCAAAAATTAAAAATCACACTTGATGGAATCAAAGCATAGTTTCATGAAATTAAAACAACTTATAGAAAGGAAATTGTTGAATTGAAAATAAATGACCAACACATAAAACACCTGCATGTTTACAACAAACTATATAAAATAAACTATTTAAAAAATTAGGAAATAAAATAAGAATTTATAGAATAATGATAATTATAGAATAAATAAATAAAATAAAAATATATTGATCTATCTTCCTTGGAATAAGTGGCCAGCTCATTCCTTGAAAGAAGATTTATTAAAAACATAAGTTTCAGATGGACTGCTCAGAATAAGAAAAGAAAAAGTTGTATTGATTGATTGATTATTTCATTTAGGTATGGAAGGTTATATTTATAATTCATGCTTATAATCAACACCTTATTTATGAGTAATAACTAAGATACTCTATCTTATCTCAATCTATATAAAATATGGAGAGAGATATTTATTATAGTAAACAAAACTATTACTACCTAATCTTGATTTCCACCAAATATGGAGAGAGCTAATTATTTGGAGTGAAATTACATAAACCTATATTTGAATACAATCTCTAATAGAAAGGCTATACATTAAAAACCTATATATAAAAAAAAATTAAATGAAAATCATTCTTCATGATAGCTTGAATATTAGAATCATTTAGAAATTCTTTTCAAACATGTCTATAGCAATTTTGTTGAAGTATGTAACAATTTTATTGAAATCCATAGCAACCTACTGAAATATGTAGCAAGCCTACTAAAATCCATAGCAATCCTATTGAAATTTGTAGTTGGTTGATGTAATCCATAGCTGGTCTAATGTAATCCATAGTTGATCTATAGCTGATATAATATAATCCATAGTTAGTCCATAGCAAACTTGTAATTTTTAGTTGATGTAGCAAGTATGTTATAATCTATATCTATTATATAAAGCTTGTAGGAGTTTATGATGTAATCTATAGATATTTTAATAAACTTGTTGTAATCCGTAGCTACTGTAACAAGCTTCTTATAATCCATAGCTACTGTGGGAGTCTACAGTGAACCTGTAGGAGTCCATAACTTGATTAGAATACTGGATCTTGTTTTAGAAGACTTTAACACTACTCCAACATTATTCTTGAATGGTTACTCTTCATACTTTGAGTCATTTTTAGCTTATTATGAACTATGTATGCACTTATTGACATCTTTTTCCCAATAATCTTTAGTAATATCTAACAAATAGATAACAAGGAATTCTAAAGATATAACCATGATATATATTTACTATTTTATTCTAAATGAACCATAAGTTTAGAATCTATATTTAGATACACTTCCTATGCAATAAAAATGATGTTATTTTATTGATAGAATGAGCCATTTTATGGGCTCATCATCTTCCCCACACCTAATCTCATGCATGTCCTCATGCATACCAATGTTTAAAACATCGTGATACATATGCATGGGTTAGACTTAGCTTCATACCTCAAATGAGTTACCCAAATTTATTTCATTTAAACAAATATAATGAATTTTATCTTTTAAAATATCAAACAAAAATGGCTAATGAAAATAGATATTTAAGGATAGGTTCTTATGTGGATATTTTGTCTTACCATCCTCAAATTTTGTTTGATCTTTTTGACACAGTCTTGTGTGGAAGTCTCATGTTTCTCTCTTCATATTTTTTTTTCTTTCCTTCTTTTTCCCCATTTTTTTTGTTGATTTTAAACAAATGGGGTGAGATCAATTTTTTGTGTTGATAATTTCCTACTATGTCTACACATAGCTATTTTGACAACAAAGTAACTTTTGATTAAAAAAATCTTGTTCCTTTCAAAACTATGTACTATAATAAAGATCAAACTATTTTTGTAAATGTGGATGAGCACAATTCTTATATATTTAAATCTATTATTCTCTTCCACACCTAAGATCATGCATGTCTTCATGCATGCCAAATGAATGAAGTGGAATGAGATTACATGGATCAGATGGAAGGTTGTCCCTTTCCCAGAATAAATTTGTTTGCAAGAATGGATCCTCATGTAATAACAAAACTTATAAGTAAATTTAAACATAAAATAGTAAATTATAATACCTTGGCATAGCTCCAATCTTCATTGCTTCTTTCATGGTAGCCAAAGTGAAAATATTGAGAAAATTATAATCCTGCAATGCTGGAAATAAGAGCACAAAAGTAAGCAACCAAGTAAAAACCGAATCAAGTGTTCCATTAGACAAATTTTATTCTTTTTATTTTATATTTTTTCCCTTGACTATCTAGTAAACTATTTTTTAAATCAAGGGTTTTTATTCTAGCACTTGATCCACCAGTAAGTTGGTTTTCAAACCAAGGCTGCCAATAATGTTTGAAGGTTTTCATTATTGGTTTTTTTTTTTTAGAAAATTGATGACATAAAAAATGCTAGCCATATACGTTATGCATCTTTATACTACTTGAAAATGTGGCATGGAACTTATTGTATGTTGACATTTCTTCAGCATTGGTTTGGTAATAGACACTTGTTGATTCTAATACATTCTTGTTGTAAAAGGTAACTTAGGATAATTTTCCAACTACTTGTTGAAGTCATGGGTAGAAATTTTCATCTCAAAAATGACTCGTTATAATGAAAGTATCTTGTAAAAACAAAAAACAAAAAAAAACCTTTCCATCCAAGTATAATATCAGCAATGTCAAAAACATATAAATATCAATAATAGAATGTTGAGATGAACATTTAAATGTATATGGAAGAATACATTTTAGCCTATATAGGAATGATTTATGGTTTAGGGATTAACATTATTTCTAATGGAATTTTATTGTGGAGGATAAGAAATTTTTCAAACAAGTTCTATTATTATGCAAGTAGATATGGGTTTAACTAATTCTTGAAGATGGATGGAAATGAGTGAAATGAAATGTTATCAATTCTTTTTATTTATGAAATTTGTAGAAAAGATTATTTATTATTTGTATAAGATAAAATTATATTTTTCAATTATTGGATGGAAACTTAAAAATAGAGAAACATACCTGGATAACTAAATTTTGGAGGTCTTTGGCTACCTTGTTGCAAATAGATTTTGCATGCCTCTTCTTGCTACTAAACATTTTGTGTTATCTATCTAAAAAATGTCCTATATTTGCATCATGTTGTTCAAACTTTTCACTATCTTTTTATTTGGTTGAGAAATCAATAGTGGGGGTCTAGGGGTGGTATCCCCCAACAGGGTCAAGGGGAAGTGTCCCTTACGCAGTCCTTGTCATGATACAAGGTGAATTCGAGGGGTAGATCCCCTAGAAGCCAAGCCTAATTTACTACTTTTGTAACCATAATTTTATTTAGTATTGAAAAATTTTAAATGATTTCATGATATTTGAGATAGCTTTTGGAATGCACATAATTCCTATTAATTTTTAGCATCTACAGTACTCAAAAATTATTAGATACTTGGTCTCATGCAACTATGTGTAAATCCAATGTTTTGATTTGCATGTTAGTCTAGCTTGGGATGAAAGTATGATTATTTTTATTTTTTTTAGACTGTCATCATTTTTTTTTTAATTTTAATTACAAACTTCCCTATCCATGTAGACTTAATAGCAAACACAAAAAAATAGAATAAACATCTAGTTTTGAGACTATATTATTTTTTGAGTATTTCAATTTGTATTTTATTTTAGATGTTATGGCTATATTTTATAAAAATAATTACAAAATTCAAAATAAACTCTAACAATTATTCAAAGAGAAAATAAAAATTGAAATAGTTAAATCCCATGTATTTCACTTGATATTTTTTATCAAGCATTATCGCTACAGTTTAAAAAGAATTTCATAAAATTTGGTATAAACTCTAGTAATTATTCAAAAAGAAAATAAGAAATTGAAATATTAGATTTTCCAAATTTTATATGCTAAAATTTTGTAAAAATAAATGATTATGTGATACTTACCATCAAGTTAAATGTTTTACTTACACAAAATCCAAAGTTATATCTTTATGATGCCAAAGATATTGCATGTGGTAAATTAATTTGTCAAATTCATTGCATGACCCTTATCTATCTCTACCATAATCTGTCTTGCATGTGGATTCTTACTATTTTTAATTTATTTGACCCACATGGATTTCTTTTGAAATAACTTTCTATTCATGGCGATATTGCATGCAAGATTCTAGGATGCTATATTTGTGTATTCCATCCATGAATCTCTACATGAATTTTTTCATCCATTGACTTGACTTGATCTAGTAATTATCCATATAAATCTCTCTAGGTCATGACATGGATTAGCAAAAAAACCATTTATCATTCATATAAATTGGTCAGCCATACCAGATCAAAATTAAATCCATTCTACACGTAGCATTTTACTAGATAAACTCGTAAAGATTTTGGTTGGAGCAACAATTCCTTTTCAACATATCATACAACTTTTAACCTTTTAATTTCTTGATCAATTATTTTTATATCAATAATTACTAGAAATAAACTATGATTACCTAAGAGATCAAATACCCACATAATTTTGGCTCAAGAGTCTACCTTCAACAATTACATAGACTGGATTATAGACCATTTTATTTCAGTAGAGATCATCAGCATGATTCTCTCTACCTACACTGCCATATCCTTGTATACTTCAACCATCCTTTTGTAATTTTTAGTTATTTTTAAATTTTATTAACAATCAAAATTTGATGTACAATCTTATTACTAGAAACTATTTGTATTTTTCAACCAAAAAAAATAACAAAATATTTTTATTACAGGATTGTAGGTATGAGGCAATTTAAAATAGTTAGAGACCAATTTGACAATGATTTTCACATATTTCTTAATATCCAAATTTTTATAATCATCCAAAAAGATGTGTGATCCATTATAGGTGGTTCTGGAAAAGGTGCAACTATATTTGTATAGGTTTTTCACAATCATATATATTCAATCTGACTAATTCCAAATGCAGACCATTCCCTAAATATACATGTTAGATGTAGAAGTATCTATTTCAAATTTATTGATTGTAAACAACTATAGAAATTCATATATCAAACTATTTTATCCATTGGTTGTTTCATAATTTCAATTCCATCATACATCAATAATTAGATCTTCCTTCATGATATTAGTAGTTTTTATATTCTACATAGCAATGTTAGTATTGGGGGTTTTATTTTTTTATTTTTAAATCTAAAATTTTTAATTATAGAAAAATAAATTCTAATCTATGTTGCAAAAAATAAATCTTAAAGAAACTATTAACGATCTCTTATCACAAAATTTGCAAAGAGATATTCCCTCTCACTAAGGAATTTTTTAATAGACTCTAAATCTCTTAGTAACACCGTGGTACCCCAATATAAGCACAAAAAATGATGGATGTTGTCAATACCCTTCATTTAATATTGTCAATCTAAGGCTAGTGTCCAAAGGTTATATGCAATAGGAGAAAGAGATCTTTGGTAAATGCTTCCTTCTATCACACTCCACACTTGTAAAACTTAAAAATCACACTTGATAGAATCAAATCACACTTTCATGACATTAAAACACACTTACAAAAAGGAAATTGTTGAATTAAAAATAAATGACAAATACATAAAACACCTATAGATTTACAATAAACTATACAAAAAAACTGTTTACACTAATAAAGAAATAAAATAATAATTTATAACAGAATGATAATTAAAAAATAAATAAATAAAATAAAAATACATTAATCCATCTTCCTTAGAATGAGTGGCTAGCTCATTCCTCAGAAGAGGATTTATTCAGAACACAAGTTTTAGATGGACTGCTCAGAATAATGAAAGAAAAAGTTATAGATTGATTGATTATTTCATTTGGGTGTGGAAGGTTGCATTTATAATTCATGATTTCTATCAGCACCTTATTTGGAAGTAACAATTAAGATACTCTATCTTATCTCAATCTCTAAAAAATATGGAGGGAGATATCTATTCTAATAAAAAAATCTATTACTACCTATTCTCGATCTTCACCAAATATGGAGAGAGCTAATTATTTGGAGTGAAATTATATAAACCTATATTTGAATACAATATAAAATGGAAAGTCTATACATATAAACCTATATATAAAAATAATTTAAATGAAAATAATTCTTCATGATAGTTAGAACATTAGAATACATTTAGAAATATTTTCCAAACATGTATGTAGTAATTTTGTTGAAATCTATAGCAATTCTATTGAAATATGTAGCAACCTGCTGAAATTCATAACAAACTTATTGAAATCTATAGCAATCATGTTGAAATATATAGCAAGCCTACTAAATCCATAGCTGGCTAATGTAATTCGTAACTAGTCTTATGTAATCCATAGTTAGTTTATAGCTAGTCTGATGTAATCCGTAGCTAGTCTATAGCAAGCCTGTTGTAATTTTTAGCTACTATAATAAGCCTTTTTTAATTTGTAGCTACTATATCAAGCATGTATGATTTTATAATATAATCCATAGCTACTATAAGAAACCTATTGTAATTCATATCTATTGTAACAATCCTATTGTAATCTGTAGTTGCTATGGGAGTTTTCAATGAGATTGTATGAATCCACAACTTGATCAGAATACTAGATCTTATTGTAGAAAAATTTGATATTACTTTAACATTACCATTGAATGGTTACTCTTCATATTTAAATCATTCTTAGCTTATTATAAACTACGTATATACTTATTGACATCTTTTTCCTAATAATCATTAGTAATATCTAACAAATAGATAACAAAGAATTCTAAAGATATAGCCATGATATATACTTACTATTTTATTCTAAATAAACCATAAGTTTAGAAAATACATTTAGATATACTTCCTGTGCAAGAAAAAGGATGTTATTTTATAGATATAATGAGCCATTTTATGGGTTCATCAGTCAAGTCAGAGTTGAGTTGAAGTCAAGTCATATTTTTAGTGCTTATGTGATTCATGATCATGATATTGTGTGTGTGTGCATAGTAACATATATGATAGTTGATAAGCTTTGTGCATGATTTATATTATGTATACTTATTTTGGAGGTTATAGATTACATCCTAGTTGAAAATGGGATTGTTTAAGTCCTCTACTCAAATTTAGACCAACATGGGACTGATCATAGGTTACGGCTATCCTAAAAGTGGATCAGACCTTTAGAGAAGGCCAACTTTCTTATGGATCTATCACCTACACTAAACCTAAACTAGCACTTACTTGAAAAAGGGAGAGATAATTGATAAAAATTATAAAAACATGTAAAAAGTGGTGATGCACTAATGATTTGATCATTTAAACTCACACAAAACACACTATGAGACACTTTTTAGATCAAAGAAAATCAATCTCACATAAATATTTTAGAACAAGGCATTAATCAGTTATCAATTTAGCAAGAGAGGGAAAATATCTAATTTTAGGCTAGACAGTAAACTGTAAATTACAATTATAATGACTTTTGAGAACTATTAAGCATTTCTTAAAGGTGAGAAAACTCTAAACATAAGCAAGGAACATACATTCACTTAACTATAGTGCATGAATTCATAGAACACACTTCAATCCAACTTAGAAAATGATGGAACTCGGTATTTATTACTACCTTAATATTTTTGAATGTGACTTATGAAGATGTAGCATGTAGACTATTTCCTTTTACCTTTAAATATGTTGCATATAAATGGTTTTTAAACCTCCCTAAAAACTACATTACCAGTTGGGTTAATTTTAATAATATTTTCATTGACCAATTTGGTAAGATCATTAGCCTTTGTGTCCTATACCAAAAATTCACCATAGTGAAAAGGGATGTAAATGATCCCATAAGATCCTTCAATTCTAGTTTTCAAATAATGTTCAGTAGGACCATAGCTCCTTACAAACCTAATGAGGCTTTAATCTTGGAAATTTATAAGGATTTACTGGATCCTATGACTTCTATGTTTATAAAGAGATCCATTAAACCCATGAACACATTAGCTTTAGCTTATGTTGAGGCTATGATTATTAATGATTAGATGTAACATCAAGGATAATTGGCATACTAATTTAACAATTTTGGGAATATTGGTGTATTATTCCTAATTTAGTTAAAGGGTTTGAGTAGTAAAATTAGTAAATAAATATGCAATAATTAAGCTATTGATTTACGTAATTTGACTATAATTTTAATCTTTCTAAAAATAGTAATAAGAGAGATAAAATAAGATAGCTAGAAACTAATTGAAATGGTAATTGTAGGGTCTGGGATTCACTGTGTGGGAATGGGATAGTATTGCAAATTAAGATTTAGAGTTCATTTTATAATTAGATAGGAGTGCCAAAATAAGACACTAGTGGCATTGGCATTGTAGTCTACCTTTTCCATTGTTATCTATGAGACTTGAACTTTTTGGGTTTTATTTATTGTGTCTACGTGACCCTACCTATGAAGCTTTGACTACCAGATGTTTGTTGAACTCCCTATAGAAAAGGTTTTATATTCAAACCCTAGACTCTTTTTTACTTTGACCAACTTTGAGAAAGAAGGAGGGGTTAGTTTGTGTGTAGTATTCATTGAATGTGTATCCACACCCCTTGTGTGGGCACATTGCCTACATACCAATACTTCAAAGAGGGATCAAGCTATATGTAGTTCTCCCACTTGATGTGCTTTGTGCAATAATGTGTATGAAGATGTAAAATACTAAATTGGATGTGTTTGAGGTGGCTAGGGATTGGTGTAAGGATTTGGATAAGCTTCTAAGTGTATTTTTTGGTTGTATGTAGAAAATAAGGAAGATTGCCTAAGTACTCTTGCTTTTATATTTGTTTGCTTAGTGATAATTTTAAACCCTCTCCAAATGAAATTTGAATGGGATTTTTTGGTCATGTGTTGAATGTGCTCAC
Organism: Torreya grandis; assembly: GCA_037957365.1. Classification (NCBI taxonomy): domain Eukaryota; kingdom Viridiplantae; phylum Streptophyta; class Pinopsida; order Cupressales; family Taxaceae; genus Torreya; species Torreya grandis. The sequence goes on from JARHVA010000622.1 coordinate 1,285,908, forward strand.
ATTAGGAAAAAAATAAGAGGGATAAGAACTGGAAGGAACTGACCATTGGAGGCAAAAATGCATTTGGATAAGAGAGCTGAAAGTGGACATTAGAGAACCTAGTGTTATAATCCAAGTTGGGTGCTATAGTTTTAAGCTAACGGGACCTAAGGGCATATATTTATCATGGAAAGAGTAGTTTGGATAAGCTGGGATAATTTTTGAAAGGCTATGGATGAATGGAAATCAGTGCAAAGAAGCCTATGAGGATCATAAGAGCAAGCAAGAGGGACCTATGGGTTGGGTGTCATTAGCCACACTCAAGTTACCAATTTTCACATTTTATATGACTACATTTCCCCCCCTATTATAGTGATAGATCAAAGTGAAATACTAAGATAAAGGAAAAATAGAAAATATACTTAAATTTACCTATAAGGGTGAAGCCTATGACTCTATGAGATGTTGGGTGTGCATAGAGAGAGCATGCTTTGAAATGTAAATCTACAATATAAAATAAAGAATAGATCAATTCTTACTATATACACTATATCTAAAACCTATAAAACCTAGGAATGAATACACCTCACTAGAGAGGAAGAGAAGGGAATGAATACACCTCACTAGGTATGTGAATCAATATAAAACCTATTGTGGTATTGAGTAATGTTGGATGTGTTGGGTATGTGTTGAATGATTTTGAACCAAGATTAATATCATGAACAGCGCTGAGTGCTCAACCCCCTAAGAGTGGCTCAATAATGCAAAGGCTATCCCTTTGGCTCTATCATCACCCACTAAGTGAAGCTATGTGATCATGCATGTGCCAATTGATGTTTGGACTATGTCCAATCACTCTTAATAGGTGTCTCAAGAATACAAAGGCTAGCAAGTCTTTTGGATCCTTTTTTGCTTTATGAAGTGAAGTTATGAACTGATATTGGTATGAAATGTATGTCATATAAGATGGCTCGTGAAGCCTATGAATGTTATATAATATGATGATGTTGGCATGGATAGTTGAATGTATGTTAGAAACTAGGCCACTCTTGGCTAATCTGAAAGATGGAGATTAGGCTTGTATAAAATCCACTTTGAAATATGGCACTAGGCTTATATGAAATCCATTCTAAAATATGGAGGTTAGCCTTGTATGAAATCCACTCCAAAATGATGCCAACCACCTATAGATTGAATAAAGCACACAACTATTGAAAATGCCTAGGTAATACTGAACTCAGAAAGAAAAGAAAACAAATATGCCACGCACATTTCCCCCAATCACTAGTGTTTGAAACATGGATTTTTATCTAGAAGTTATACTAACTATTATATATAAAATAAGAAGTGAGATCCATCATGTCGTGCATGATTCCCCCTATACCTAGATTCTCTAAAAAAAGTGTATTGAAAACTATTGATTCTAAACTGCTCTAACTATACAAAATTGTAGTTGAACCTACTTTTTTGCCTACTTCTAGAAAGTATATTTTTTCTATTGTTTGGATAGGAGCATCAAAAATGGATATTAGTAGTACCAACACTATATTCCAATATTAATACTATTATCTTGGGCCAAATATGGTAACTATTATAACATTTTCACTATCTACCTAGTCTGTTATGTCTAATTTGATGTCTAGTTGTTTTAGGTGTTTTAAAAGTTAAATTTTCAACTGTTAAGAGCTTTGATCTCTATGATAAAACCCCTTTTTTTGTCCCCTCTTCTAAGGATAGGAATGAACCTACAATGACTACAATCAGAAGAAAGAGCCTTGAAAGTGTGTTATGTTATAAAGATACATGATATATCAATGATAATCGATAAGATATCTAAAGATATAGAATGGTTTGTAATGAGAGATTGTTAGATAAACAGGAGGATGCCTAGATAAATATAATAATTTAATAGCATGTGTAATGTACTAAATTAAAATTAGAAGTTTGGTTAGTTAATAGTTGTTATTTGTTATAGAGGAATGAAGCATGATGTCTATCATAGCATCCAAGAAAGAAAAAATAATGCATGATGGGGATCATGGCATTGCGAACAATTGAAAAATCAATAAAGTAATAAGCATACAAGGCAAGAAGCAAGAATCATACAAGAGTGGCCAAGGGGCCAAGCGAACAAGGGAAATGGGCACATGTCACTCAAACTAGAAAGCAAGCATACAAGGCATGTTCAAATGCCACATACACATACAATAAAACAAGAAAGGTTGGCATGAAATCCACAATCACATAGAAGAGTATAGGTAAAGGACATTGGAAAAAATACTAAGGCCCACACAAGAATATAATCAAAGGGTATTAGTAAATGTCTTAAGGCACATACAAGAGACAAAACTAGAATTGATAAATGCAAAAAATCTAGCTATGTTAGGAAAGAAATTAAAGCATGTAATAACTAGAAATACCATTGCATCTAACTAATCAAAGCAAGAAGTGAATGTATGAAATACATGTTAGTAAAATACTAGTTATATGCTAAGAAATACACAAGTGTTATATACTAGTGAGTGTCGATAGAGTAATCTATGTATGCTAGTAAATAATGTGTGATAACTAGAGTGTGTGGTGTAAGAATGACATAACACAAATGGTGTAATCATGTAAAATATGCCCCCAGGGGGAAGATATATTAATGTTTGTCTCAAATTCACAAGTAGGATGCCCCCTCAATTGGTAGAGTGAAGCAATAAATGATATAGATATCACTGTACACACTCAAAAAAGATAAAGTGAAGTGTGGTAGTGTAGATAAATCGACAAATAATAGCATAGAATAGCAAATGTAAGTCTAGCATAGTAGTAGAGATGTAAAACATGGATGATGCATATAATTAGAATGTTTTTTAGAATTTTGAATTGTTTGTGTGTTTTTATATTTTGAAATATTTGAATGTTTTTGGATTTTTTATATATTTGAATGTTTTTGATTTTTTTAGATTTGAGTTATGTATAATCAATCACAGGAAGACTATGCACAATAAATCAAAAAGAATTTATGTACAAGTAAGCAAAAAGAAATATTGTACAATAAATATGATAAGCTATGTATAAGTAAGCAAAAAGAAACTATGTACAAGTAATTTGAGAAGAAATGATACTAACCGATGAGTCTCATAGGAGACTCCCTATCATGGTGTCCTGTATCAAACAAAGAAATCATGCATGATTGTGAAACATGAGGGAATGGCTATGAATATGACTCTAAATATTCAGTTTCATTATCGGTATTTTAGAAATCATAATAACCTGTATTATTTCACTCATCATTATCATCTTGATTTTGAACGAATGGAATGCTAGTATTGACTTTTGTTGTATCTAGATCTTTTCCTTTGATGAATTGTGTCTATGAATGATTTGCCTTAAGATGTTCAATAAATCCCAAACCTTGGTGACAAACATTTTCAACTGCCAAATAGGAGTAGTGATGCCTTGAGCATGCTTGCCCAACCCTTGACCTTGATAATCAAACTATTATAGATATTTTTTACCAAACCCATACTGCTTTGAAGGCTGAGCCTCATTTTAAAGAGGTAGATTTTCATCTATTTCATATTTTACCTATGCTTATGGTATTGTTTCTTTCTCTAATTTTAGTTTTTGATATTTTTTTGTTTCAAGTTATGCTTTGGTAACCACTTTTGTGTTGTTTCTGAATTTGACCCTTTGTCAATGTGTTCCTATGTCACTGTGGATTACTTGACTGATTTACCTTGTATAGGGTCATCATTATCAATTATCTATTGTATATTTTTTTTTAATGCCAAACATGAATCTATGTGATGCCCATGCATTCTCTGATATGCACAATAATATCTGGATCTTCTCACTAGATGTAGAGGAGGTAGTTTGATCAACTTAGATTTAATCATTTCCCTTATTACCTCACTTGAAATCTTATTTGATCTTTTAGTGATTTTTGAATCACTAGTTGTAGAGTTACTTTGTTGTGATTTCTTGTTTTGATATGTAACATTACTTGCAATCACTTGACTAGGTGAAGGTGCATATACATGACTAACATTAGGGTGCCTTTGAGGCTTTTGTATTATAATCTGATTTTCTAATGTTGTGATCTTTTCATGTAATAGTTGATTATGTGTTTTTAAATCTAAAATTAAATTACTTATACTGGTCATTTGATCCCTTAGAGTCTCACAAGTGCAAATCCTAGTTCCTTCTGATTGAACATTTAATCACATATGTTGAAGAAGGTTTTAAAGAGATATAGGTTATATTTATGCATTAGGAACAATTTTATAGGTTGCCTCACCTTTTGGAGGGGTGATAGCATGGACCTAGTTAGAGGAAAAGTAACTATCACCCTCTTGGGGGAGAGGAGGAGAAGAAAATTCTTTCATGTGCATAATATATGACATTTAAACTTGATAGGTGATTGTTAGCATATGCAATGGATCCTCTAAGTATGTAAGTATTTTATTCTTTATTGCATGGAGATACTCAAAAGTATCCAAATATTTAGCTACATCTAGGTAGAAACCATGTATATGGGATGAAATGCATGTAAGTGGAGTTATAAGTTGTATAGCAATATGATTATGAATAATATTCCTCATGAGAGATAGAAAATAATGGAGAGAGAGCATGAATGTGTTCATCAATGCATAAAGAACTTTGACATGTGCTATGATATTTCTAATATGTTTAGCATGATAAACTTGAACATTTTTCCATATGAGAGATAGAAAGCAAGGGATAGAGAACATGAAATTATGCATGAATGTATAGAAAATTTTGACATGTAACATAAGATTTGTAACATGTTTCACAAAATGGAGTTAGAATTTATTCTACATGAGCAAGAGAGAGTATGCAAAAGGAATATTGAAATCTTGTGTATTTTTAGCAATAAATGTTGTAATATCATCCCTTATTATAAAAAGTAAGCATTAAATGCAAAGATTGAAGCTTTGTACTAACATATGGTAAACTTCATCATTCATGTACATGATAGGACCAAGTATGGTCTCCTTATTATTTGCAATAAATTTAAGAAATATTTGGAAATAAGTGAGACCCATTTTTATTTTTTTGATGTGCAATTTGAGTTTAGATGTAAGGTGATACCCCAAGAAGCAATGGGACCTAGTATATGCAACTTAAGGTTTGAAATATGATTATTTTGAAAATTACTATGAAATTTTTTAATTTAAAGTGATTTTGTGAGTTAAATATGCAAGTAAAAAATTAAAAATTTATTGGAAAATTTGTGATTTAGAGAGACCTAGTAGATGCAACTAGGTTTTTGAAAAATAAATATTTTTGAAAATTACTATTTAATTTTGAAATTTAAGGTGAATTTATGATTTTAATATGCTAGTAAAAAATTAAAAAACTATTGTAAAATTACTAGGAAAATACTGGGACCTAGTATGGGCAACTAGGGTTTGAAAGAAAATTATTTTAAAATTACTATGAAATTTTAAAATTTAAGGCTAATTTTTTATTTTATTATGCAGGTAAAAAATCAAAAAAAATATAGGAAAAATTAGTAGGAAATTTACCCAAGATTTTCTAGCATTTTTATGCACAAATGAAGTAAGTTAGGGTCACTAAATGATTTATCAATTTTGGGAATATTGGTGTATTATTCCTAATTTAGTTAAAGGGTTTTAGTAGTAAAATCAATAAATAAATGTGTAAAAATTAATCTAATAATTTGTGTAATTTGAATATAATTTTAATCTTTGTAAAAATAGTAATAAGAGAGAGAGAGAGGGATAAAATAAGACTTAACTAGAAACTGCCTGAAATCACTATTGTAGGGTATGGGATTCACTGTGTAGGATTGGGACAGTATCATAAATCAAGATCTATATTTTGTTTTATGATTGGATAGGAGCATAAAAATAGGATACTAGTGGCACCAATGTTGTAGTCCACTCTGCCACTATTGTTTAGGAGACCTAAGCTTTCTAGGTTTTGTTGGTTGTGTCTACGTGACCCTACTTGTGAAGTTTTGACTGTTGGATGTTTGTGGAACTCCCTATAGAGTAAATTTTATCTTTAAACCCTAGATTCCTTTGTAATTTGACCAAAATTGAGAAAGAGATGGGGTTAGTGTGTGTAATATTCACTAAACATGTATCTACATCCCTTGTGTGGGAATGTTGTCTACATACTAATACTCTGAAGAGGGATCAAGCCATATGTAGTTCTCCCACTTGATGTGATTTTTTCAATAGTGTGTATGAAGATGAAAAATAATAAATTGGATGTGTTTGAGGTGGCTAGGGACTGGTGTAAGTATTTTTATAAGCTTTTAAGTGTATTGGTTGGTTGTATGTAGAGAATACAAAAGATTGCCTGAGTAGTCTTGCTTATATTTTTGTTTGCTTAGTGATAATTGCCAACCCTCTCCAAATGAACTTTGAATGGGATTTTATATAGATTTTTTGGTCATGAGTTGAATGTGCTCACATTAGGATGACAAGAAGAGGAATAAGAAGGAGAAGGAACTGACCATTGGAGTCAAAAATGCACTTGGACAAGAGCACCAAAAGTGGATACTAAAGGGCCTGGTGCTATATTCTAAGTTGGGTGTTATAGTCCTGAGTTAATGGGACCTAAGGGAATAGATTTATCATGGAAATAATAGTCTATTTGAGTTGGGATCAGGTCTAGAAGGCCATGAATGATTGGGAATTAGTGAAAAGAAGCTTATGAGGGTCATGAGAGCAAACAAGAGGGGACCTCTTGGTTGGGTGTCATTAGCCATACTCAAGTTACCAATTTTCACATTTTATATGACTACACATAATCCATTCCTAATGCCAATCCATATTTACCCATTATGAATTTTATTCTCAATACTAACTAAAATATGCCTGCCCTAAATGAATTTCCAGTCTTAAACCAACTACCTTTGAGGCATGCACATCCTGCTCAAAACCTAGGATTCCTGAACAATACTTCCAGTGGATCCAATCCATAGGATCAGAAAGATTTGATGCCTATAGCCAATGCTAATACTCAAGTTCATAATTCTGAGGCCCCAAAAAATGAGAGTGACTCTATCCTCAAAATGGTTCAAAAGCTTAGCATTGACTTCCTTCAATAGAAACAATAAGTAAGCAATATTAGAGAGAGATATGGTAGGAATTTCTCTTTTCAAAGGTTCAATAGGCCCACTAATAGATTTTATAATGACAGTTACCAAAACAACAAGAACAATGAGCAATCCAGTAGCTAGAATGTGCCTAATATAAATCTTATTGATGTTGCTTTACATAACTATTGTAGAGTTCATTGCACTTCTAAGCATGGGGAAATAGACTGTGTGGAATTTTGTAATGATTTTGAAGCCTTCCAAGAAGAATTAGATAATTTTGAAGTTGTTTCTAATAAGTATTGTGATGTAGGTACATCAAGATCTTTAAGGTCATCTATATTATCTAATTTAACTCTCATGGTGGAGACATTTAAGTTCCCTTTCTAAGAGGATAATGAGCTTGAGGACATTCCTGAGGAGATCCATGCTTTTCAGCAATTTCTAAAGAATACTTATCCTCTGAGAAACTGGGAGCAGAAGAAAACATTGACCACTTCAAATCCTCCAAATAACTTCAAGACTCCTCTTAATACTACCTTAGACAAAAATCTAAAGCCTCTTAAGGGAATTAATTCTAAACCCAATGCTGATACACCTAATTCTTCTAATAAGATTAGGTATAACATAGTAGAGGACATTAAAAAGATCAAAGCCAACATTACCTTGCATGAGTTGACATAGATTACTAAACAAAGGGATCTATTTTTAGAATCCTTGTCTTAGAAACTAGTTAAGTCTCAAAATTTTGCACATGTTAATGTTTTAATACACAAAATTTAGGCAGATGTTCATCCTTTCCTACTTATAGTCAGTATAGTCAGGATCTTTGGTAATAGTTTGTATAACTATTTGTTTTATTCTAGTACTTCAGAAAATATTATGCCTAAGGGTATTTCTAATAAATTAGGCTTGACTCCTATTAAATTTGATAGAGTTGTAACTCAGTTAGATAAGTCAAGAGTCAAAGTAATTGGTGATTTATTAAATTTTTAGATGCAAATTGCCTTAGAACCAAAGATCTAATATTTCATTGATATCCAAGTGGTAGACATCCCTGATGCTTATGGGATATTGTTAAGTAAAGACTAGACTAGGAGCTTGAACGGTTACATGTCAACACATTGTTCACATATGTGGTTGTTTGGAAGGTAGTTCCCAACCAAATCAGCATATAAAGAGAACCCAAAATGAATCATATGATCACTGAGTACAATGAAATCAATGAGAGGGTCAATATGGTAAACTCAGATCTTGTTATCTGCATTATTGACACCACAAAGGTATGCAACTCTAAAATTTCTCATGCTTTGTGTAGATTGTGGACACTTTATTTTGATGGTGCTAGATGTAAATCAGGTTCTAGAGTAGGAGTGGTATTGATCAATCCCGTTGGAAAATAATGTAATGCCTCTTACAAACTTTATCTCTCATGCACCAATAATTTGGCTAAATATGAAGAAATTATTCTTGGAGTACAATTTGAAATAAAATATAAGGCCAGGAAACTATTAATTTTTCATGATTCTAAACTAGTGGTTAACCAGGTCAAGAGTAAATATAAATGCAAGTTATCCTATCTCAAGAAGTATAAATTTAGAGTGTGGGACTTAATTAAATGTTTTAGTGCTTTTAACATTATGTCAATCCCTATGGAAGAAAACAAGGTTACTAATAAACTTGATTCAGTTACATCCAACCTTATGCTCGATTAAAGCTCCCTAAAAACCTTATAATTGAGTTAATCCCATGTCCCTTAGTACCAGATAATGTCAACCACTTGCAAGTGTTCAGTGATGATTAGTAGATCATAGACTTCATGACTAGTTGAAGAGTGTTTGAGGGTCACATTATTGATGAAGCTAGTCTCCCTAATGATGAAAACATTTAAGGTAAACTCAATGACAAGGTCATTCATTTGAATGACAATAATATCCTTAAAGGCATGAAAGCCTTAGAGAGACTCATTGATTTTAACAGATTAGTTGAGGCTACCAAGATTCCCAAAGTAAGTGGGGAGGATTATAATGTAATTGATTTTGGACTTCAAGGTCAACCTTAGTTGGTTAAAATTAGTATAGCATGTACAAGCATTGAGTCTAAAAGAGCTAAATAAATGATGACCAAATATAAATATATCATAGTCTGGTCTTATGATGACCTAAAGATATTTGATCCAAAGGTCATAACTCATACCATACCTTTAAAAGAAAATTGTAAACCTTTTAGACAAAAATAGAGGCCTATCAACTAGGTCATAGAACCATTACTATGCAAAGAGGTTAAGAACTCTTAGATGATAAGATTGTGTTCCCCATTAGGCATTCTACTTAGGATGATAATTTAGTCTTAGTTAGGAAACAAATGATGAAATCACATTGTACATTGATTTTAGAAATCTAAATAGAGCATCTGAGAAAGATAATTAGCCCTACCTTCTCTTGACCAAGTAATACAAATTATTTTTGTTTATGTCAAGATGTCTTTTCTTGATGGATTTTCAAGGTATAACTACGTGCTAGTGAATCAAAAAGATAGGATGAAGATTGCTTTTACTACCAAGTGGGGCATGTTTGCCTATAAGAGAATGTCTTTTAGATTGATAAATGTAGAAGCCACTTGTCAAAGGGCTATAGATCAAGCTTTCTAGGGTCTTGTAGGTAAATGCATTATCATATACATAGATGATCTATCTTTTCTAAAAACAAAGAGGATCATATTATGTACCTACAATAGGTATTTGAAAGATGCAGAAGGTATGGGATTTCTCTCAATCCAAAGAAAAGTGTTTTTTGTGTTATTGAGGGAAAACTATTAAGACATGTTATCTATAAGGAGGGAATCTCTATAGACTCTGATAGAGTAAATGTAATATCTAATATAGATCCCCCTAATAGTAAGAAGGAATTGAAGTCATTATTTGGTAAAATAAATTTTTTAAGGAAGTTTATTTTTGGTGTTGTAGAAATAGTGAAACCTTTGAATGACATGTTGAATAAAGAGGATAAGATCACTTGGAATGAAGAAACAAAGAATACTTTCAAAGACATCAAAGAAGCGATTGGACAAGCCCCTATACTGATAATTCTTGACTTCATTAAAGATTTTTATCTTTACTCCTTTACTTTATATCATACAACAGTTGTAGTTATAACTTATAAGATAGATGGATGTGATCATCCAATATCTTTTATGAGCACTAACCTCAAAAATGCTAAGCTGAACTACTCTTTGATTGACAAACAAGCATGTGCTTTGGTTAAGGTAGTTAAAAAGTTTAGGCATTATATCCTTAGGAATAAGTACATGCCATTCTACCAAACCCTACCACCAAGCTCATGCTAAGTCAAAATGAACCTGAAGAAAGGAGAGGTAAGTGGATGTTTGTGCTCCAAGAATATGAGATTGAAATAAATACTACCAAATTGGTAAGATGCCAAGGTTTAATTCAATTTATTACTAATACTAACCCCAAGTTGAGTGTTATGCAGGTAAAACAACAAATTTTTAGACCCAATGATTGGTATGATTCCATTTTCCACTTACTAATCAATGGTTATTATCATATAGGGTTCATTAAAGAATAAAGAAGAGCTCTAAGGGTTAAGGTAGCAATCTTTTTGATCAAATATGAAGTGTTGTTAGGAATAACTTTGAAGGAATTTACTTGAGATGTGTCTCCAAGAGTGAACTAGATAATATCATGAGCACCTTCCATGAAAATTTATGAAGTGAGCATCCATCTACAAGGGCAACATCACACAATTTATTAAGAGTTGGTTATTACTAGCCTACAATTTTTAAAGATGCTCACAAGCATGTGAGAGAGTGCCACTTATGCTAAGTCTTCAACACCAAAGAGCCTAGGGTAGACATCCCACTAAGACCAATAATGATTGATAAACCCTTTACCTAATGGGGAATAGATTTTATGGGGGTCATTAACCCTAATTCCACTTATGGTCACAAGTACATTCTAACTATTATTGACTACTACACCAAATAGACTAAAGCAATGGCAACTAAATAGTGTAGGACCATAGAGGTGGTCAATTTTTTAGAAGAAAATATATGCACCAAGTTTGGGACACTTATATCTCTAGTCTATAATAATGGATCTACTTTTATATCCATAGAGATGACAGAATGGGCATATGATAATAGCATCATCCTCAAGTTCTCATCAAACCATTATCCTCAAGGTAATGGATTATTTGAATCAATAAATAAGAACTTGATCAAGGCTATAAAGAAGTTTGTAGCTGATAAACCTAGAACATGGCATAAGCTACTTAAGTATGCCCTTTGGGTAGATAGAACTAGAATCAAACAAGCTCTTAAAGCATCACCATTATTTCTAGTTTATGTTTAATAACCCATCTTCCCCATCACCCTCAAGCTACCAACATATAGGTTCATGTAAGATTACATGGAAGAGGACCAAGAATTTGCAAGTTTAAGGTTGTTGGACATCATATAGATGGAAGATACGAGAGAAGAGGCTTGTGTCAATTTTAGCAAACACCAAACCATAGTCAAATGTGGTTTGATAAACATTTAAAAAAAGGTGTTTAGATAAGGAGAATTAGTTTTTTTTTTTGGGACAAGGCACCTAAATCTAAGGGTAAACATGGTAAGTTCACACCTTTATGGATAAGTCCCTGCTGGATATCCGAGATACTTGGAGACAACACCTTCAAGCTAAAAGACTTTTAGGGAATAAAGTTCACACTACCCACCAATGGGAAATACATCAAGCATTAATTCTCTATTGTCCCACCTAGAGCATTCATGGAATGACTATAAGACTAGTTAGAGTTACTGTAGGTAAGCTAGATTAGTTTCTTTTTGTTCTTTCCTTCTTGTCCCTTATTTTTACATACGTTTGTATATATTTGTTTGTTTTTTACTCTAATTTTTATCTATTTGATTTATTTATCTACTTTCTTCCTTACTTCTAATAATTCCTTTCAGATATCCCTTAGATCAAAATGCATTATACACTCAAAAGGAACTCAGTTCAAAAATGCAGATATGTTTATTCAACATTGATTGATCATGGATTATTGAAATATGATCTTAATGTTATAGTTTAGAGAAACTATTAAAGAATAATGAATAGGTTAGTTATTATTTGAGATTATAAAATTTATTCTAGTTTGATTTTGGTTCTAAGAAAGATTGCACATGTAGGGTGAAAAACTAGATTATAAGGATACAGTCATGCTTGCACTTAAAAAACATTAATTGCTTAAGATAAAGTTTACAATAAAGGATGATTGTTTGAAGATCAAACACTTAACCAAATCCCTAAACCTAGATAATCTGGTTCCTAACCTTTGATAAAAATCAAATATGACTTGAAAAATACAAAAAAAATAATAACCTTATTGCAAAATTCAAGAGCTCTCTAAGCAAAGGTGATTCTATTAATCTCCATCGAGGCTATAGACACCTAGTTGGTATTGGAGAAAGGGCTTGATTGGAGCCAAAGGCACCTCTATCAAGGATATGGATGTCTAGTTGGTAGCAGTTTAATTCCCAAGCCTTCCCTAAGCTAAAGCATAGTTCTAAATAAATATCCAAACATGTTGAAAGTTAGTGTTAATGATTAAAGTCATGAACCTAGAAGTTGTTCTCCAAATCTTATTGTAATAAATAAGTGGAATTAAATAACACACATAACATGGCTCTATCTTGATGTTTGATCCTAATTTTTCATTTTTAAGATTTATTCTAACCATGAAGTGATCTTAATAATGGTTCCTAATCAAATGGAATAAGTAGATTAATTATTAGTCTAAACCAGAGTCTCTGAATTCTAACATATTGCTATGTTCTCCCCAAACATATCCATTTATTAAGGTCAACATACCCCCATTTTTGAAAAATTATGACCCTTATGTTGAATTATGCAAATTTATACCCTAAATTTGAAAATTTATTTGATCAGAGTGTCATTATCATGTTTACACTTTATCTTTATTTGAAGATCATCCACACCTAATTTGGTTGGCATATTTGTTCATAATTCTGATTTAATCTTGCCAAAAGTTTCTAACACTTGATCTTTATGTTGTAGGTCACAACTCTAATGGATTCAATTTCAAATGAGAAATATCAAGGTTTTTTATGATTTAATGATGATTTGATCATTTATTATCCTTTGGCATGTTGAAATCAAGTTGAACTCATGTATGATGAGATTAAAACCCTGATCACAAATACCCTATCTCATCTCCTCCTTTTGAAATTAAGTTTGGAAAGAAATTTTTTTAAAACTTGTGTAGGAATAATTATCATGCCATGGAATTAGTTTAATTTTTATCCTAAGGCTTAGTCATGTTTTTTAACATGACCAAACCTTAGGCTAAAAATCTTATGCTTGGTCTTTTTTTATGTCTTGTGACCCCTTTGTTCCCTTTTATCCTAGTTTGATCTAATTAAATACATGGTCCCTTTATTATAAGGCTTAGCCTAAAGACTTACCCTAATCTTTATCATGTTTATTAATACAATAAAAACCTTAGGCTATGCCTTTATGTTGTCTTTTTATTTTGTGGGGTCCCCTTTACTATGTTCCTAACTTAGCTTAAACCTTAGCCTAAAGTTTTATTCATATTTATTAATAAAAATTAAAACCTTAGGATAATACTATATGTTATGTCTTTTATTATTCGCAAGGGTCCCATGTTTGATGTTTAGAACTTATCTTAAGTCTTTTATCCTAAGTCATTTTTATATATTCATAATCCTAACTTTCATGATTATATACAGGATCAATGATCTGCATTTGCTTAAATGAGATTTATCCAATGGAGCATGATGAACATTGACAATTAAAAGTCCTATAGAGCTACCAAGTAGAACACATATGAAGAAAATCAAACCCAAAAGTGACAAGTGGTAAGCCCAGTAAAGAGTCCTAAGGAGGTACCTTAAAAATGATGATCACATGAACATCAAAGATGTTCACATGGATGTCAAATGAAGGGTGCAGAGATGTCAAATTTAAGCTCAACAATAAGTCATGAGGAGGTGTTTAAAATTAATGGTCATGGGGATGTTAAATGTGTTCATACAGACATCAAATGATGGGCACATAGATGTCAAATTTAAGATCAGCAATGAGTCATGAAGATGTCTTCAAAATTGATGATCATGGAGATGTCAAATTATGTGCATTCATATGTCAATTTTAAGCTCAACAATGAGTCCCAAGGAGGTGTTAAAAATTGATGATTATGGGGGCATAAAAGACATTCACACGAATGTTAAATGGAAGACACACATATGTCAATTTTAAGATAGCTATTTGGATCTAAATAATCCAAAGATCTATATGCCTCATTGATTTATACATACAAATCAGATGGTGCAAGATCGAAGTTGAATTTTCAAAGGCAATAATTATTTTTCAAATATGAATGAGCAAAATACCATGAAACTACCACATGGGTGCCATGGTATTGCCACATCAGTATAATATGCCAAGTGGAAGAGCACATAGTCCTAAGAAATACAAAGGTCTAAGTAGGAAATCTAATTTAGGATCTAAGTGATTAAGCTCATACAAATTTAGATAACCACCACCATTAGATCATTTTAAAAGCCTTCAAAAACCCTAGTTTGGCCTTGTATTCACCATAATCAAGCTAAAGAATCTAAATGATCATCTGTGTAGGGGTAATTCAATCTAGAATTAAACTATAGACCCTATGAGCATTATAATAGTACCAAGGAATGTTGAATTATCATCTATACAAGAGAATTCAACCTAAAAGGTGAATGGTAGTCATCTAGTGAGTAATTTAGTAGAATGTCCAGTTGGTCTAATTTTAGATTATGAGTTTAAGTAAATAGCTTCCCAGTTTATGAAAGGGATAAGGCATCAAATCATAGGAAAAATTATTACTAACCATGATGGATCATATATATGATTCTAACTGCAATGGGGAAGACTAGTGAAGCTAAGAACATCAAGAGGGCATTAAGCAAGGCAAATAAAGACCATATGAGCTTGGTGGATCAAATGAAGGAGCTCTTCATGAAACTAATTATTGACCTTAAGCTAATTAATGAATAGCATCAGAGATAAAGGAAGATATTATAGCAGCATAAAGGGCCTCAAGGTTAGTTGAATTAAGAATATTCTTCCTATAGCTAAACATTGTACACTTTGAAAAAGGAATATTTTATTTGTAAAGGCATGTGTATTTTTTAAAACACATTGCCTATAAATTCATCCATGGGGGAAAGTCTAGTATATTCTAGAACATTTGTGGAATGGATACTTATCCCAACACTCGTACTTTTGTAATTGGATAGGACTTATTAGTGACCAAAATTGCACTGAAGCAATTGAGCCCTTGTCAAGTGTAAATTCTTAAGTTATTGGCCCAATTCTTGCTTCTAATTATTCATGTCAGAGGTCAAGTTTCATGTTAAATCTATTAAGTGTTAAATTGGTCTTTACTTCACATATGTGTAAAGCCCTTAGAGTTTTTAGACTTTTTGTGTGAATACTTTTCCCAACACAAATAGGTCTTTGGGATTTTTTGTCTCAAATAAAAAGTCCAAACACTTATTTCCATCTAGCAAAGTGTTCATACAAAGTTTATATAAATTATTTGTCTCGGCCAAAGTGTTCACAAAAATCCCATTTTCGTCAGACATTTTGTTCACTACAAAAAATTTTGAAAGAATTGCATTATGTCAGGAAAAGTTTCAAGGTCAATTCTTTTAGAAAAGTGTCAAGGTCAATTCTTTTGGAAAAATGATAAGTCCATTTCCTTTGGCAAAAAATTAAAGTCCAATTTGTTTCAATAAAATTTCCCATGAAAAAAATGTCAAAGGAATTAATTCAATCAGACATTTTGTCTGTGGAAAAAATCCTAAAGGATCATTTCTATCAAGCAAATTTCCTATGGCAAAAAATCCTGAAGGAATTAATTTCATCAGACATTTTGTCTAAAGAAAAAGGCCTAAAAGTGTTCAATGCTTTGAATAAATTGTGTAGGGTAAATTTAATAACACAAAAGTCCTGATGAGTAAAGGTTGAAATACATAGAGATGCCCAAGATAGAAATTCCAAAGATAAATTCCCCAAATAAATTTTCCCAAATTCTAGGTATGATAGTCTCGTGGGCTTTTTTGATAGGTGCACGCAGGTCAATTTTAAGCCACGAAAAATAGACATTGGCATTAAAATGTTCTAGGATGGTTGTGTGAGCATTAAATTTAGGCCCCATGAAGTAGCCATTTGAGTTCAAATGGAGGTAGATCGATGGTGTGTGATCAAGGCTAAATAGTCAAAGAAACTTGGGATAATTAAGATGGTGATAAGTGTCATCAGTATGGGACCCTGTCAAAAATTTGGAGTATAGATCAGAGGAATGGTGCCTATGAATAGATATCGATGATCTATGCTTAAACCATGCCAATGAGATCAATGATGCAAGATGATGCTAGACTTTTCAATAGAGTTATCATCAAGCATAAAGTAGACAAATGGCATAGCTACGTACCACAAATTAAACCCTGAACTTTTTTCAAAAATCAATGGTGCACATTTGCTTAGGTGATGATGATATAATATTGTGAGCCAAGATGAACTTTTTAAAGGGCTCAAATTGCATGAGGCAAGTGTCTATATTAAATCCAATTAATTTTCTTAGTCACTTTTAAGCCCCACAAATGCCCAGTTGGATCTGATGTAGCATGACTAAATGCTAGTATGTGACAAGCTTTGGTTTAAAATATGAAATTGATGGTTCTTTCATAGACACAGTAATGATTCAAAACATAGAGGGGTCTATGGGTTATTCCAAAAGCATATTTTCCAAATAGCCACAGATCTTATCTATTTTCATCATAGTTAGAGCTTCCTAATTTTAATCATCACAAGGTGATAGGCTTTCCTTAGCATGTACAAAAGGGAATATTTATATCTAGAAGCTTCCATTAGTAGGAAAACATCTCCAAATGGTTACACATGAGGACAAATTATGTGTGTCTCCTCAAATGATTTCCTCCCTCCAATAATGCAGGTAAGTGGTTAAAAGCATCTTTAGGGAGTATCATATGATGACAAATGGTCTGTTCAGCCTCCATCATGAATTTCCACCTTCCAACTCATGTTTACCAACATTTCTAGTCAATAAGTCAAATAGTTTGTTATATAATCCTCATCATTCCCTATAGAGGTAGTTAGAGCCATGATTTTCTTGCAAGTGGATTAAGATTTCAGGTGTGGCTAGGAATATTTTCTAGTTGGAAGTATCTTGGTAGATTTGAAGGGTTGCTTTGTAATTTTGTAAGTGGTGACCCACATTTTTATATTTGAAATTTTATAAATAAAGGGCTTCTCCTATATTTAAGAGGTTGGTTGGCCATTGTGTTGGTTATGGTTGGTCTTTTTTTTTTCTCTCCAAGTATAGGCTCTTAAAAAAATTTGGATCATGGCTATGTTTGTATTTTTCCTCTCTTGTTAAGGTGTTTACATCTATACAACCATTAGCAAGCTCTAAGAACATATTTTTATGTCTCCCCTATCTAACATAGAGCAAATCCACCATGCTTGTCCCCATGGCAACATTTTAAAACATTGGTGTATGTAAGATTTTCTTTCAAGTTAATGGAAAATACATGTGGTTATTTATTGTATCATGTTAATGAAATACGATGAGATGTTTTACATGCTATGTTGATTGGATATCTAGCTTTGTGCTTATGTATGGTTGTCATCTTGGGCATAGATCTAGGTTATAACCCCCTTTTTTCATAGAGATTTGGAAATATTTTGTTAAATACCTCATTAGGTCACCCTGGGTTCATGAATTTAATAGGAGAAAGTATTTGAGAGTATAGTTTTAGTATATGTTCTAGGGTTTCAGGGATCATTTGGGCATTTGCATTCTATTGGCACCAATGGATGCAAATTTTTCCTTTTAGTTTTCATAGCTTACATTTTAGTCTTTTACATTTTCGTAATAAGTGATGTCATTAATGTTGCAATAATCCCTACTATTTGAAAACCACTAACACACCACCCCTTTTTTTTATTACTATCAACTTGTCCTAGCCTATCCTACCCTACATATAACACACCCTTTGCATATTATAAGTGTTATTTTCCCTGTAGATGCATAAAATATTGCCTATATAGCATGTATTTTTAGTTTGTGCTATGAAGCTTAACATTATAGCCTTTCCTTCAACCCCTTTTCGTTAAAAAATTATTTCAAATGAAGGCTGTAATCACCTTGATATTTATCTTAAATAGCTTGTATCTAGCCTAGAGTATTTGTTCATTCTGTGTGACAACCCTTCTCAGGTGGAGAAAGCACTTTTGGTTGTGTTCTAGTTAGATTTGTATCTCTTTGTTATAATAATCTCCATGAAGGTTTAATTAAAAAATCTCTCCATCTGAGCAAGCTACCCAATAGGTCCTCTCCTCTTGGTTCAAGTAGAGCCAGAAGTAGTAGGGAGCTAACCATACCCTTTATCAGTACTTCTCAATCATTTTCTCTATTCGATCCATTCTTGATGCCAAACCCATCCCTAGCTACAATGACATAATAGTGGGTTTTTCATCTTTGCTTTTCATTTTCTTCAAGTGTGCTAGGTTGAGCGGTAAAGGTGTACAATTGGGAACCAACACTCTTCTGGTGCCATTACCAGGGACACTCCTTGTCACCTATGTTACTAGGGACTCTTGTAGAGAGTTGTTCACATAAGTTCATGTTTAAAAAGGTTCTCTATCAATATTTTCTAAAATAATATTAAGTGCATTTTCAAACCAATTTATCATATCATATCATAACTTTGAAAGTTGGGGTTATTTGAGCTTGCCTTTATTATCTTGGCCATCAACTCTACATCACTCCACTAGGGACATGCCAAGAATTGAGAGATTTGATAACTAACATCTATTGAATTTATTGTAAAGAGCTGAAAATTTGTCATTGTTTGAGGTGGTTTTCACTGTTTGATCATGAATCTGAGAGTTTCATTGTTTTTCCTTTCATACATCATCACTATTTTTAGCAAGATATGGGTTCAGTATGTATCACTACAAGTTTGTAAATGGTTATGTTCTAGAACTTTTCTTCTAGTGGCGACTCCAAAACATCATTTAGTTTCAAATAAAGATCAGTGCCCATCTTTAACATCTTTAGCTTTGAGATTTATTTTACTTGCAAATATGAAAGAACTGAGGTCATCCTTCAAAAGAGACCCATCAAATAAACTTGTCTCACCCTTAAATTTTCATCAAGAAAGAAGGAGACAAGTTTGGAGACCTGTTGAAGAGCAAAATACAACTGCAAAGGACTGTTTGGGTTGTCAAGATTTTAGTAAGTATAAACTTTTGTTTGTTGAACTTCCTATTGTTGAAGATTGTCATAGCTATTCTATTGATTTAGAATCATATAACCCTCTTTATTATCTATCTCCTTCTCAACCAGTTGAATCCCCTCCCAAGTTTGATCCCCAAAGTCCACATCGTTCACCCCCTTGCATCCCTTTGTCAGTTGTTATTGAACCTACCATTCAACCAATCATGAGGCATAGAGATCAAGGTGAAAATGAGCTTCTTGCATTTAGAATTCCCAAATTTAGACCTATTAATTTTTATGACATGGAAGGTTATCCTAATGAAGTCCCAAATAAAGTAAGGAAATGCCTTCCAAAGTTTTAAGGGAATAATGTAGTAAGTGGTGATTAGCACCTAAGGTATTTTCACAATATCATTGAAGACTATGAGGTTAAGCATGAGGATGTGTGAATTAAGTTGTTTATGCATAAATTGGAAGAATACACCTGTGAATGGTTCAATTCTCTACCTCATGGATGCATTGATTCATGGGAAGAAATGAATAATGTTTTTAGAATTTAGTATGGTGATAGAGCTGATCCTAATTTCTTTTTGGCTGAATTTGAAAACATCAACAAGAACCCCAATGAATGTGTTTAGGACTTCAATACATGGTTCAACAAGACCTTAATGCAGCTACCCAAGAACATCAGGCTGAGTGATATAATGTTATTGATCAGGTATTATGATGCCTTTAACAAGAAGGTTATATACTAATTAAGGGACAAGGTTCCCACTAACCCATGGCTGGCATTCAATATGGCCATCCAAATTGAAAGAAACATAAAAGTAGTGCATAAGCCCTTGAACAAGCATGCTAATGCAAAGTTTGTTGATCCAAAAAAAACATAGTCCAAGATAGCCAAGCTCAAAGATATTGTTAAGAATTTGCCCTCCACTATCAAAGAGATGTCCTACAAGTTGGCTAGAGCTGAGAAGGGGTTTCCTAGTAGGCCTACACATGATGTTAGAAATTAGAATAGAGGGGATGTAAAAAAAGTGTTTGATCCATTACATGCCAAGGTAAACTCTATGAATTGTGATTTTGACACTGGTTGGTGTGACAAGTGCTTCCTTCCACATCCCCCATGTGATACAGTTGAATCAAGTGATGAAGATGAAGATGATCTTGAGTCTACATTTTATGATGATGATATTTTGATGCTCAATTATCAAAACTCCCCATGCAAGTTTTATACCTCCATAGAAATGATGAATGTTACTATTATTGATCAATTTTAGAGTGCAGTCAAGGTCTTGATGTATGAATTTGCTTGTGATGATAAAATGACAAAAACATATGAGTTACCCAATCATGATGTAATCAAATATCTAAAGTGTGTTTTGAAACAAGTGTTATACATGGATGTAGCATTGGGTAACTCCATTGGGAATATGGACATTATTGAGTAACTAATTGTTCTTGATATTAGGTTTGACAATGAAGATGTTATTTTAAAGATGCCATTTGATGAAGATGGGGTTGTCTTTTATGCCCCTAAGGATGAATTCTTTCAATTTTTTTTAAGTAGTGCTTTGAGTGCATAAATGACATTTTTGGTCTTGATGCACTCTTGCTTGGTACTCATTTGATTATATTCAAAAAGCTAGCTTATTTATAGATATTGAAAAGTTACCAAGATAATTTAGTGTGGTCTTATCCAAATTTGAGATCATGTAAAGAGGATTTTTTTCAACTTGTCATTCTATCATAGCCTAGCAGTAGACCTTTCAAGAAAGTGCAGAGATTGGTTTACTTCAACTTGGCCACCAAGATGTTATAAATTAGAAAGATTAAGGGATGGTAGAATTTTAGAGCCACTAGTAAATGGCAAATATCTAAAGCATTTCCTTGACCAAGCACATAATTATATACATATTATATAGTTTTTATTTCTTTGTCCTTTTGTTGCTTTATTGCCCCTCTACTTCAAGCCTTGTTTGTATAGTTCCTTTCCATTGGTTTTTGTTGTGTGATCATTTATAAATCCTCCTAATTTATTTTTATTAAGACTACCATGTTTTATTGATATTTTGTTGATAAATTGCTAAGTGTTGACTCCATGACCCAATGGATTGGCAACTAATCTTATGTTCTAGGTATCTTTACACACCTATAGGGGTGTGCATCCCTGAGCAAGAGCTAATGTTAGTGCCCAAAATTGCACCTAAGTAATTGATCCCTTGTCAAATGTAAATTCTTAAGTTCTTGACCCAATTTCTAATTTTAACTATTCATTTCAGAGGTCAAGCTCCATGTTAAATCAGCTAAGTGTTAAATTGATCTTTACTTGGTATATGTGTAAATCCATTTTCAAAATTTTTGTGTGAACACTTTGCCTGATAGAAATAGGTCTTTGAGATTTTTTGTCTCAAACAAAAATTCTAAATATTTATTTCCATCAAGCAAAGTGTTCACACAAAGTTTGAAGAAATTCCATTATCTCGACCAAAGGGTTCGTAAAAAGCCCATTTCCATCAAAAATTTTGTCTGCTATAAAAAAGTATGAAATAATTACATTATGTCAAGAAACATGTCAAGGTCAATTATTTTGATAAAATGTCAAGGTCAATTCTTTCAAAAAAATGACAAGTCCAATTCCTTGGGCAAAAAGGTAAAGTCTAATTTGTTTTGGGCAAATTGCTCATGGAAAAAAGTTGAAAGAATTAATTCTATCAGACATTTTGTTTGTGGCAAAAAAATTGAAGGATCATTTATATCAGGTAAATTGTCCATGGTAAAAAATCTTGAAGGAATTAATTTCATTGAACATTTTGTCTATGGAAAAAGGAATGAAGGTACTTAATGCTTTGAATAAATTTTGTAGGGGAAATTGCCTAGGACAAAAGTCCCAATGAGCAAAGGTTGAATGAACATAGAGATGCCTAAGATAGAAATATTAAAGATAAAGTCCCAAATAAATTTTACCAAATTATAGGTATGATGGTCTCATGGATGTTTTTTGATAGGCACATGGATGTTAATTTTAAGCCATGGAAAATAGTCATTAGGATTTAAATGTTCTAGGATAGTTACTCGAGCATCAAATTTAGGTCATGTGAAGTAGTCAGTTGAGTTCAAATGAAGGAAGATTGATGGTGCATGATCAAGGTTTAATAGTGAAAGTAACCTAGGATGAGCAAGATGGTAACAAGTTTTATCATCATGGGACCCTGTCAAAACTACAATAGATCATGAAATAGAGGACTAGGGCCTATGGATAGAGATCGATGATTTGCACTTGATCTGTGCTAATGAGATCAATGATGCAAGATAATGCTAGAGTTTTCAATAGAGATGTCATCAAGCATAGAGTATACAAGTGGCATAGATGTGTGCCATAAATTAAAGCTTGATCTTATTTTAAAAATCAATTGCATGTATTTGATTGGGTGATGATGATCCAATGGTGTGGTCTGAGATGAAATTTTCAAAGGGTTTGGATTGCATGAGGAAATGACAAGTTTCAAGATTAAATCCAATTAATTTATTTATTCACTTTTAAGTCCCAAAAATGCCCAGTTGGATCTAATATGGCATGATTAAATGTTGATAAGTGTAAAAATTTGGTTTAAAATCTAAACTTGATGATTCTTTCATGGACATGGTAATGATTTGAAACATAGAGAAGGGTTTGTGGGCCATTCTAAAATCATATTCTCCAAATGGTCATAGATATTTTATATTTTCATCATAGTCAGAGCTTCTTAATTGTAATCATAACAAGGTGATGGGCTTTCCTTGGTGTGCACAAATGGGAGTATTTCTATCCAGAAGCTTCCATTAGCAGGATAGCATGTCCAAATGGTTATACAAGAGGATAAATTTTGTTTGGCTCCTCAAACAATTTCCTCCCTCTAACTATGCAAGTAAGTGGTCAAAATCATCTTCAAGGTGTTTGATATGATGATAAATTTTATATTTGACCTCCATCACAAATTTTCACCTTCCAGCTCATATTCAACATCATTTCTAGTCAAGAAGTCAAATAGTGTGTTATAGAATCTTCATCATTCCATGTAGATGTGGTTAGAGCCATGATTTTCTTGTAAGTGGATGAATATTTTAGGTGTGGTTGGGAATATTTTATAACTGGAAGCATCTTGGTGGATTTAAAGGGATACTTTTCAATTTTTCAAGTGGTGACCCATAGTTTTGAATTTGAAAATGTATAAATAGAGGGCTTCTCCTCTATTCAAGAGGTTGGTTGGTCATTATGTTGGTAATTATGTTGGCCGTGGTTAGTCTTTGTTTTTCTCTCCAAGTATAGGCTCTTCCAAATTTTGGGATCATGGTTGTATGTGTATTTCACCTCTCTTACTAAGGTGGTTGTATTTGTATAGCCATTAACAAGCTCTGGGAGCATCTCTATATGTCTCCCCTATCCAACATGGTGCAAATCCACCATGCTTGGCTCCAAGGTAGTATTTTGGAACATTGGTTTATGTAAGATTTTATTTCAAGTTAATGTAAAATACATGTGGTTCTTTATTATATCATGTTAATGAAATGCAATGAGATGTTTTGCATGATATGCTCATTGGATATCTAGATTTGTGTTTATGTATGGTTGTCATCTTGGGCATAGATCTGGGTTATAAATCCCCTTTTTCATAGAGATTTGGAAATATTTTGTTAAATACCTCATGGGGCACCCTAGGTTCAAGAATTTAATAGGAGAAAGTATTTAAGAGTCTAATTTTAGTATATGTTCTAGGGATTCAAGCATCATTTGGGCATTTGCATTCTATTGGCACCAATAGATGCAAATTTCTCCTTGTAGTTTCTATGGCTTACATTTTAATCTTCTACATTTTTTTAATAGGTGATGTCATGAATGTTGAAATAATCCTTGTTGTTTGAAAATAGCCAGCACACTACCACCTTTTTTATTACTATCAACTTATCCTACCCTGTCTTACCCTGTATATAACACACCCTTTGCATATAATAAGTGTTATTTTCCCTATAGATGCATAAAATCTTGCCTATATAACATGTGTTTGTAGTTCATGATATGAATCTTAGCATTACAATCTTTCCTTCAACCCTTATTACTGAAAAATTATTTCAAATGAAGTCATAATCACCTTGATATCTATGTTCAGTAGCTTGTATCTAGCCTAGAGAATTTTCTCATTCCATGTGATAACCCTTCCTAGGTGGAGCGAGAGAGTTTGGTTGTGTTCTATTCAAATTATGTCTCTTTATACTAGTAATTCCCATTGAGGTTGAATTATATAATCTCTCCATGTTATCAAGCTACCCCATAGGTCCTCTCACCTTCATTTAGGTAGAGCCAAAAGTAGTAGGGAGCTGACCATACCCTTTGTTGGTATCTCTCAATCATTTTCTCCATTCGATCCATTCTTGATACCAAACCCATCCCCGACTAAAATGACATAACATTAGGTTTTTCATCTTTACTTACCATTTTATTTAAGTGTGTAAGGCCAAGCGGTAGAGGTGTACAACTAGGAACCAATAGGACTGACCAATATGCTTCCTTGTATCTTATAAAAGGAGCATTGTCGATTATAAAAATGGGGGAGTTCTTAGAGACAAAACACAATTGTAACTTTTGAGAAATTAATTTAAGCAAATAATTTTGCAAAGTTTGTCCAAATTTACTTGTGTCTTTTGTAATTTTGGCTTCTCTCGCACTTGTTTGTTCTGATTTCTAGATTTGAATGGTTTTTGTGAGTTCTTGGTGTGTAAATTTAAATGCAAATATGTTAACTTGTGTCAATGCTAGGTTAATTGAAAGACCTTAGGTTCATTTCATTTTCTTACTCTTCTTTCATTTGGGTTAATGATTTTTGCATGTAGGGGTAAATATTTAAAGTGAACTTTGTCTTTTTTTGCATTATTTCATACCATCCTTAGATGCTTGTTTGATGTGTGACAGGATTTAATATTATGCTACTTCATGTCATACATTGGTTAAGTACATGCCTAGAGGTTATTTGAACTTGGTCATAGTGTTTGGAATGAAGATCATCAACATCTCTTCTCTACCCTACCTTTATTTTTGATCCTTTTTAAATAAATCACTCTAGCTTAATTTTCATTGTAAAATTCATCTTAGATTAGTTTTTTATCATAATTCACCATTCTTAGCATAGCATACTTAATATTCTGCATAGACTAACTATTAAGCCATGATGGCTCCCAACCACCAAACATTATAAATATTGTGAAATAGTCCACTTGTTTTGCCTCTATTTTATCAATAGATAATAATACTATCACAATCATCAACTCATGCACTAAATTTATAGAATTCTAAAATGAGAAGTGTTCTTAAACACTCTGGAAACCTGTGATACATATTCAAGCATCAACACTATCCCATAAAATAAAGGGGCCACAAACAATGGACATATTCAAATGTTGCACATACCAAATAATGTTCTCATAGAGATGTTCAAGTGATTTTCACATAAGGTCCAATGGCCATACACAATATATACTCAAAATTATAATCTAATATTTACAAATTAATAACATTAAGGATCATATAACTAAAAAATAGTCTACACCATATATATGTAATGTGATCATATCTTAGAAAATAACATATCCATGTACACAATGTAATATAGAGATTATAGCAATACATTTATAAAGAGTATATATCCCAATTAATATAGGAGTCATAGAATGGTAACAACTATAAATATTGTAACCTATGTATAAGATGCCCCTAGTTTAACATGGTTGTTGGGTAGAGGCAAGTCCAACATATTATTCCATGTCAATTTTTTATATCCTATATAATGCCCATAAATATCGATGAAATTCATGTGTGATAGAAAATAATATGCTACCTACCAATCATGAGATAAATAACATATGAAAATAATGTAAACTAAATGTCTAATCATGCTCATGTCCTGATTCTAGATTTTTAAAATATTTTGAATGTCTTTATATTTTTGAAATATTTTTTTTTTTTTTACTTTTTACATTTTAAAATTATAACAAAAGAAACTAGTGATAACCATGGATTCAAGAAGAAAGGAGAGGGGTGTAAAAATCTAGAACATGTGTTAATGTAAATTATGCACTAAATATGATGGCATGTCCATGTATGAGTAAGATTCCCCCACTATATAGATGAATTTTAACTTGGAAAGACATGTAGGGGATTGAATAGGTATGCAAAAGAATGATTATGCATCCTCATCTCATCAAATGTACACTTGTCAATGTATGTAACATGCATGTATGAGTGATATAGCACGTAAACAAAGTATTTTTCATGAATAAGTATTATTGTATATACTGGAACTGAGTGAAATATCTAAAAATTAGATGTATTAAGGCTCTACTTGCTTGTATTTTTATGTGGCTATGAAAAATGGCACATGACAAGATCGACTAGCTTAGGAAATACTAGCAATTAGTTCTATATGTTATTGGATGATACTAAATTTGACATAAAATGCAATTTTTTTAATTTTGACTATGAAAAAAATAAGGATGATGGAAAATGATGCTAGTATAGATCACTGTGTTAGACTATTCATATCTCAAAAGTGAAAAAGAAGATCCAAGAGGCTAAAAATTCACTAAGAGCTAAGGGCTGGAAGAATTTGATAAAATCAATTGCATATGCAAGAAGTGGAAGAATAACATGATGAAATAATTTATAATTTATGTACAATCATTTTTTTTTGCTTTTGTGATTATTTAAACTATACCAAGTATAATATATGCTCAAGTGTGTGATGTTTATATGGTTTTCTACATGTTTTCTTTCATGTGTAACTAACTGATAAGCCTGTGTATCCACTTTTTCTATTAAAAAAATGGACACAATTAATTGGGTTTGAATTTTACATTATTTTCCTTATATGCATTTGTATTTTTTTTATTTTCTTTTAACACTAGATCCCCTATTTGAAACTCTTGATTACAAACCTTTTTCCCATATGTGTGTTTGATACAGTCCTAATATACTTTGAGGTGTTCCATATCTTGAATACACCTCATCAAGAATTTCTAATTCACGTAGTCACTTTTCCCAATATTTTATATCTTTGATTATATTTTTAAGGGAGACTTGGAAGGAAGGAATTTCCAGTTCAAGTGGCAATAGTGCTTTTGTAACTTAAACAAGAGAATATGGTGTACCCTTTGTTAGTGTACACATACTTGTAAGATATGCCCAAAGTGCATAAATAATTTGATTGTGCCATCTAATCCATGCTTTATAACTATGTTTCTTAAAATATTAACAAGACTTTTTTTGGTAGCTTTTGCTTGACCATTGCCTTGTGGATAGTATGGTGTAGAAAATGTGTGATGAATTTTTTATTTTGCACAAAATCTCTTAACTATTTTTATAAATATTTTCTATTATTTATAACAATAGCTGATGGGAGTCCAAACCTTGAAATAATATGTATTATTAATAATTTATGGATGTCTTTATCTATAGTAGACTACAAAAGAATGGCCTTAATCCATTTTTTGAAGTATTTTTTAGTAATGATGATAAACTTGTGACCATCTGGTGATTCTAGATTTATTTTCTAAATTAAATCAAGTCCCTAATGATAAAATGGCCAAGGTGAAATAGTGGGTTATAATTCATATTATAGAACATGATTAAGTTTATTATGCTTTTAACATTGTCGACAAAGTTTTGTATGCTCGTCACATTATTATTCCATTGTAAGCCAATAATAACCTTGTCATAATAATTTATGAGACATAGCTTTGCTACTAAAATGACCAACACATGCACTATCATGTACTTCAAGTATTGCTAGTTTAGCTCCTTCATGATTTAAGCATCAAAGTAATTGCCTGTTAAGTGATCATTTAAATAAATAAGCTCCAATGAGAATGTAACATCTAACCTCACATTGTAATTTACATTTTTAATTGTGTATCATTCTTTGGTATTGTTATTTTATATAAATACACACACACACACACAACCTTGTCATAATAATTTATGAGACATAACTTTACTACTAAAATGACCAACACATGCACTATCATGTACTTCAAGTATTGCTACTTTAGCTTCTTCATGATTTAAGCATCAAAGTAATTGCCCGTTAAGTGATCATTTAAATAAATAAGCTCCAATGAGAATGTAACATCTAACCTCACATTGTAAATTACATTTTTAATTGTGTATCATTCTTTGGTATTGTTATTTTATATAAACACACACACACACACACACACACACATCTCTGTGTGTGTGTGTGTGTGTGTGTGTGTGTGTGTGTGTGTGTGTGTGTGTGTGTGTGTGTGTGTCATTGTACCATTATGAATTAACCACACTACAAGTAACTGCTAGTACTTCTAAATATTCTCCATGTGTTGTAGATATTGATGACAATTGTAACTATTATATAGTGTGTTTTTTTGGTAAATAGAGAATTAATTAACTAAATTAGACAAACTGGTGTGCAAAATCAAAATGTGAAAAATATGTAATAATGACACAAACTAATTTTGAACTTACTATATTTATAAAAGTGATAAAAGGGGGAAATGCAATAAAGAGACAACTTAGATAGAAAAAACATAATGTATGATTGAGATAAAAACTATGAAACTAGTTGGGAGACTCTATGGTGATGTTGTGAATCAAGAACAGTTTTTTTCTTGCTCTCCAAACAAGGCCAATGGTTTCAGACAAGGGCATAAAGCATTGTTGTCCTTAAGGTGTTCTAACATTTTATAGGGTTTTATGATCTACAATTGATATATGGTTTGTTTTACCTATGTGATTGTGAAAGATATCTTGATATGTTTCAATAACCACTTTGTGTCATATCCTTCACGTGTAACACTAACTTGATAGGGAAAGATGAATGAATGGAACAAAATGGAAAAATCAGTTACTAGTTGAAGTTGTGCTAGACCTCAACATCCCATGTGTTGAGCACTATTTATATATCCATACTTTGAGGATGGATCAAACTCCACATAGTTTTCACATGCTTATGGTGGTGTGTGTGAAAGATTGGTGTAATTTTAATGCTTATGAAATTCATGTGTAATTAAGTGCTTCAACCATGACTTTTGAACTTAAGTGTACTCAGACTTTGACTCAAGGCTACTGGGGTTGTATGTATTCAAAATTGGGATAAATAGAGATTTACTTTCAATGTGCAATTATAATTCTAAGGGTTTTCAATGTGGAATCCTTTTATGTGAAAAATGACTTGTAAAATGTGTATTTATAGTGATCAATAAAGAATTCCTTCAGATATATCTTACTAAACATGTAAGATGAACCATTACATGAAATTTAATTTGAGAAACTAGATATATTTGGCAAGAGAATGTGGCCAGTGGAATTGGATAGGACTAAGAGCGCTCTGGTTCAAATGGTGTGTTATTGTCTAGGGAGCAAAAATATTTTAGATGAGAGTATGAATCATTTCTAAGATAGGATTGAGATGTTTTAAATAAAAAATAGGGACATTCTAAGATCATCAGTTGCTTGTAGGAATGGGTCATTCACATTGAAAGTAAAAGAAGGAGGTTGAACGACCATGGAATGAGGCATTAGCTAAGTGAGTATAAAAGGGTGGTCACAAGTACATTTTTTAGCTTAAATATTAATTTGTGTATACATTTTCCCTTTTTTAATCTAGAAGTGTAGAAAAGTGAAAGTACTAGAGTAAAACGAGAATGTGTACCTAAAATTACTAGTGAAGGGTAGTCTTAAATGTAGGCAAAAATGTTGAACTATGATTCACACAAACCTACAATGAAACATGTATAAAATAGGTCCTTAATATGGAAACCAAGAAGTAAAGATAAATAAACTTATATATATATATATATATATGGACAAGGAATGAATACACTTGATTAGGTACAAGAATTATTGTGTCTTTTGGTGCAAAATTGGTGACTGAAGAAGGAAAGACCCTTTGAGATTTATTTTATTTCAAATATATTGGATTTCCCCAATACCCATTGAAATATGAGTGTGCTTAAGAACTCAAGGTGTGCTTGAATCCATATGTATGCACAAAGTAGTAGCGTGGATTAGAATCCATGTATGAATTCCAATGGATGATTTTTTGTGCAAAATTGGTGCAAAAAGGTGAACCAACCATTGAAAATAGAATAAGGCTCACTTCTTGTGCAAAACTAGTGCAAAATATACTATGATTTGAGTCTGGTATACATAACATGAAAAATGGCATGGATTATCATTCCATCTACAAAATTGGTGAAAAACTAAGTAATGATGTGGACATACGTTGCATATATGCCCCTAATCTAATATCTAGTGTATATAAACTCTATAAACTAAGTAATAAAATGTAATTATATGCAAAAATTTATATGTTGACCTAGAACACATGTTGCACATGATGCCCCCAAACTAAGCAAATCTGAGCTAAAACCTGAATATTTTTCTAAAAAATTATAACTAGGTATATATTTCAAATTATGTTGTATTGTCTATGATTCTAATAATTTTTGGAAATTGTTGTTTTCTACCTACTAGGACAATAACACATTGTTCTCAACATAGCCAGCCTTCACCCCTATCCAAATGAAGTGTTGATGTCTAAAACTAATTTTTGGGTAATTTTTAATTATGGGTTGTGATCAACTCTATAAAAAATAAAAAAACTCTATATATGTGCTACATTTTAGGAGATTTGTCTCTAATCCAAACCACTATGTATTCCACCTCTTTTAAGGTGAGTTGTGGAGCTTGTGTAACAAATTAACTCAAAATAAAAATAATTACAAGAGATGATATCAAAATATGTAAATATGATTAGCAATGATAACATGGAGAAGAATGAAATTAACATATATATATATTGGGCTAAAATTTGTAATGTAAGATGCATGTGAAAACAAGCATACATATTTACATTTTCAATATAAATGCTAGCACTGAATAACATAGATAAGTGATCAAATTGAGTGTGTAAAGCTAAAATATAGTAGATTAGAGATGGATGTGTGATATTAATCATGACATCAAAAATGGGGAAGATGCAGATGTCAATCATGGCATCAAAAAACTAAGAAAACATAGAAAAAAAGTATCATAGCCATGATGCACACAAACAAAGAGTATACACAAAGCACCCAAGAGAAGGAAAATGGGCCAAATACAAGGGACATATTCAAATGTCACTCATAAATAGAAACATATAAATAGGATTAGATCCCCACATTAAGACTTGATTAAATGTCCACAATCCAAATTAGAGAATACACATGAGACATGAAGCAATAAAATAAACACGAGAATCATGCATAAAGATGTATCATTGACCAACATTAACAATTTGTATCTTCATTAAATTTAATATCTTAAATATCTAGGAACATAGTAGTGTGGATATAATCGAGCAATATCTATAGATTATGTACAGTGTAAATAATAGAGATATGAAATAAGGGATAGCTAAATTGATAGATCTTGTGTAAAATGATGCCCCTAGTGAACTTGTTGAAGTAAAAACAACTTGAAGGAGGCTTGTTACTTATTTTATTATGAGAATTTTTAACCTATGTTCATTAAGATAATACTAGTGGAAATAGGTATCTGTGCAGTGCACTACTATCTAAGCAACATGTTTTTGTCTATTTGGAATTTATGAGTGAGTCAGTGAAATAACCTATAACTGTGTTTATATATGGCACCATATATGTTCTACATTCACTCTTGTACACTATGTGAAGTAATTTTTGATTAAACATTGAATAAAATAAATAAATACTAAGTATACTAAGCATAAAATATTGATGAAAGTAACTACGCTAATCATGCACATGTCCTTATTTTAAATTTCTTGAAATATTTTAATGTTTTTTATATTTTTACATCTATGTAATATATTTTATATTGAAAATGGCTAAGTATAGAACCATCCTAGATGCATAATCTTCATTATGTTTTTGACTGCTCTGCCTCCAAGCATAGCTAGATGATAAAATTTTGTGCTTAATTTTTATGTAATCATAAATGACCCCAATCGATTGGGTTTAAACTTGCCCTTTTTTCTTTTTTAGTATTGGCATTCATTATAATTTCCTTTAAATCCAAGTCACCAACATTAAACTCTTCATTATGAATTCATTTGTTATAAGCCTTGTAGATGTGATTTTGATATACCTTGAGATGTTCAATTGCTTGTATTAGGGTATGATCCAATTTTCCTAACTCATGTAAGTGTTTTTATC
Source organism: Torreya grandis (assembly GCA_037957365.1). Lineage (NCBI taxonomy): Eukaryota > Viridiplantae > Streptophyta > Pinopsida > Cupressales > Taxaceae > Torreya > Torreya grandis. The sequence continues at coordinate 1,318,548 of JARHVA010000622.1, forward strand.
TATATTGATCATATATAATGATCCCTTTGATAAATACACATAAAAATTGAATTTCTAATTCTAATTGAATAACTACTTCTATCGCATAAACCTAGGAATATAAAGAACCCTAATGGGTGTGTGAATGCTCATGTGATACCCATTATGCATAAACCAGTTGGTTCCAAATTTAGTAACTATTTTACTCAAAATGTTATGTATGGTCTTATTTGTTGATTCTATCTATCTATTACCCTAGGAAAAATAAGGAGTAGAAAATGTGTGTATAATCTTATACTTTATACCAAAAAAATTGATCATTTTGTTTTTAAAGATGATTCATTGTCTATAATAATAAATTAAGGGAGGCCAAAGTGGGAGATGATGTGTGTCACCAATAATTAGCATATGTCCTCTCTTGTAGTAGAGTGTAAGGGTATATATTCTACTCTTTTGGTTAAATATTCAGTAGTTATGATTATGAATTTATGCCCACTTACTGATTCTAGATTTATTTTTCCAATCAAGTGAAACCCCTAAAGCACAAATAGCCAAGGTGAAATAATGGGTTGTAATGCATGTGAAGGAACTTGGTTTATATTACTATGCCATTGGCATTTTTCACATAACTTGGCATATTTGTGACATTCTTGTTCCATGGTAGGCCAATTGTACCCTTGACAAATTAATTTTTGTGACATTGAGTTTACACTAAAATGGCCACCACATTCATTATCATGTACTTGGTTTATTTCTAGTTTAACCTCTTATGTGCTAAGGTAGAGAAGTAATTGTCCTTAAAATGATTGATTAAATAAATATCATCTAATAATCACATATGACAGTGCATCTCTTTTTAAATTACACTTGTCATTCTGAGTACAAGTATCTAGTGTGACTTATTTATTCAAAAAATTATATATGTGTATAAACCATTTTGAACCTTTTATACTACTTGTAGTTAATAAGACTAAAAAAACTACTAGATTTGCATTTGAAACTGGTGAATTTTGTAAATCTCATATAGTTAATATTTCTTTATTATTTTATATGTCAATTGTTACTAAGAATGTTGCACTAACCATTGCATCTGTATGATGGTTATCTTTGAGTGGAATATTCATGATTGAAAAAATTTGAAATGTGATTGTAAACATCATACCATATTTTTCTATGGAATGAGTTTTTATTATTTTATCTGATAAAAATATGTGACTTGATTAGAAACCAATTTTAATCTCCATATATCTTAATGGATTTGATCTGTAAAGTGTGAGAGGCATATAATCCAGAAATAAATGTCTCATATTATACAATATTATTTGTACAAAAAAATACTAATTTGTATGCAAATGGCATAAGATCTCCCTGTGCATCAATTATCACAATTCTTACACTAGCACATGATATGCATTTTAAGCCATAAAAAACATTTTCCATGTATCCTTAGTAATATTATATGTTATGATATCAT